>LPNX010005426.1:374656-480610 GCA_001517045.1 Pseudotsuga menziesii | reverse complement strand
CACCCCAGGGCTTTGAAGCCCCATTCACTACTGTGCGTACAAGCTCTGTAGGGGCTACCACCTCCCCAACCGCTGCAAGTTCATTCTTAACTGCAGAAATCCTGGTAAGGTATGCTGTGACTCCCTCACCCCCATTCATCTTTATACTTTTGAGTTTCTCTTTGAGAACCATTTTCCTGTTCTCATTGGAACTCTCATACAAACTGATCAAGGCTGTCCACATCTTGTGTGCCCTATCCTTGCTTGAAATGTGAGGGATTATGTGGTCTTTAACCGCATCTAGAATGATCCTCCTAGCTTTACAATCCTGCTTGTTGAAGGCTGATAGAGCTGCTGCATCTGTTGATGCGGGAATGACAATCGGATTAGCTGTAGTGTTCCTAACTACATCCGGCCATAACTCATTCTCCTCCAGTATCAGTAAAATTCTGGCCTTCCACGGCACAAAATTTCCTGTCCCATCCAGCCTATCCTCCAATCTAAGACCTGTAGCCATCTCTACACCAACCCAACAAGGTGCTGCTCACTGACAAAAGGTAAAACACTAAAATTTCTGAGTTCTGAAAATTTCTGTGTGTCTGCAAACTATCACTTTTTTCTGCCCCCAAGTTCTGATACCATGTAGAAATTCTAAGCTTTACTGTTTGCTGGTTTATGTCAACATTTCGTGGTTTTCACCTACAGCCGGTTTTGCATTGGCTGTAGGTTACTTATGAAATTTTTACTGAACAATTAAACACACAGTTAAAACACTAACAAGCTGAAAAACACATTTAACAATCACACCATAAAATGATAGACTCAGAGATTTTTGGCCAAATCAAGCCCTGGAAAAACCCCCACGGGGAAAACCAGTTAGAGAGAGAGAGAGTTTTTATTATGCTTCAGGATAAAAATCAGACATTAATTTTTACAGTCAAAAAATCCAACTTATCTCAACCCAGAAATTTGACCAGCAGTCTGTCTCAGTTTCCATGCTTTTGCTGCCTCGATTTCTGTGCAAACCTCCTTGAAAAACATGCCAAAAATATCAGCAAAAAATCTGCCTTCGAAAACTGTGCCGGCACTCTCAGAATCCGTACTGTACGGATAGCATTTAATGCTGCTGTAAGGACTCGATTTCTATGCCAACAAATATGTGCAGAAAAGTATTGTCCGTACAGACTGTACGGACCTCGATTTCTGTGTTGTACGGCCTGTGTACGGCCTCAAAATTCGTGCAGAGTACGGCCTCAATAAATGAGCCAACCTCGTTTTCTGTGCCCTGCTTTAACTCGAAATCTGTGCCCTTCAAACCGTACTGTACGGCTACCTTGGGATGCGTGCCAAATCTGTACCTCTCTTCCTCGAATCTCGTGCTGTCTGAAAATGCCAAACTCCTCGAAATCCGCGCCTCCTCTCAGCTCTCTCTTCTCTTCACTCTTTTCTCAAGAATGAATGAGAAATGCCTCCCTCAACCCTTTTTGTCTAAACCCTAAGTGGGAATCTAATCCAACGGTGGAGAAAGATCCAATCCAATGGCTAAGATTCAATGAGAGTAAAAATCCCATTTATTTAAATCACTTAAATAAATTTACTCACCCACTTAAATTTATCAAAAGGTGACTTTAACTTTATAAAGTCTCATTAAGTAGCTTTTAATGTGAGGGTCACATTTTTCCCTTTTCTAAGTGACTTAGGCAAAAAGTCACTTAGGGAACAAATTCCTAGGTACAAAAACTAACATTACCCTACTGAGAGATAACTCTCCTTCAAAGGCCAATAGTTAATCCACTTAAACAAGATACAAATATATGAAAAGACATAGATTACCTCATAAATTCAACAGTGAGCATCCACACACATCAAAAGAGTCACACTATTCTTGCCTCCAAAGTCGTTATTCATTCAATAAAATACTTCACAATTACAAAGCAATAAGAGCAAAGGTTCCACACTTCTATCAAAGTGAAGTGAACTTGCTTGCTTAAATAGAAGAGGCCAAGCACAAGAGGGGGCGCACTTGCCTTAGAGAGGTGCCTTGCTGGGGTGGGCATGAGTTGGAGTGAGTTGTCTATGCGCCCCCATTTGGAGAATGCACCCCCACTTGGAGAGATGCGCCCCTCTCTCATGAGGAAACATGGAAAGCTTTGACTTCAGCGAGATTAGCAAGATTTATCACTTAGGAACTTTGGGATACTTCTCGATTTGCTTTGCCAACTCATAGAACACGTTTTCGACATGTTTCCATATTTTAATGAGTTGTCGAATTTCGCACTTTATTCATTTTTTTGGGTTTTTCGAGTAATAATTAATTTTGGAAATAAATAATTACTCGAAAACTTAGGAAAGAGGGTGCTCTAAGTTAGAAAACGAACACCCCCATGCCCAATTCTTCCACCTAGCCAAAATTTTATGCCTTAGAGAAATTTTACAATTAACTTGTTAAAAATAAGCCTAGAAAAACATAAATAAATAAATAATTCCGGAAATTAAAAAAAAAAACTATGAGGGACTTACTACATGCTCATATGACTCAAAACAATAACTAGCATGCTAATATACACTGACACTCAGGTTTTAATAACCTCCCATGGCCTAACCACCAAGACAATTATCCCAGCTTTGGAGGCTTGAGTGAAAAACTCAAAAATTATAAATCGTTAAGAAACGATATATAATTAACAAGGAAGAAACACCTATTAATAATGTATTAATGACTAAGTCCTAGGAAGCCAAACCTTTTACATAAATTCATCGTGCTAAGTCATTTTATTACAATTCCCTGTGGGGTATGAACATGTTTAAAAAATAAAAAGGGGCCTAGGAAAGCCCGAATGGACTTCTGAACTCAAAATTTGAACAAGTAATTGTTCATCTTTGGTGGCTCACTTGTAAGTCCAACCTAGTTGGTAACATTTGTCTCCAACTGTGGGACGTGTGATTGATCTGAACTTCGTGGAAATCGATCATACGAGAAACCTAGAATCTCTGGTTCCTACACAAAACTGAGATAAGTCAATCACATGTATATAAATAACCAAATGAAATGATAAGTTGCAACATATGATACAAAGATAATATACAACAAATGAAACTAATATAAATTAATGTACAAAGGCTAATATGCAAAGGAAAACTAAACTAGAAAATAAAATGCAGAGGAAAGGGTTAGAAATCCATGATACAAAGATGGCCCCATGGGCATCAAATGTTGTCACTGAAAAATAGCTTCAAAATCCACCTATTTACTAGCAGAGTCTGCTTTTCTCCATCCATGTCGCATAGATAAAACAAATTGAAACAAACCACATCATGGATGATGTAGGGACCCGTCCATAAGCTGTCAAATTTTTCGTGTTCGCCAGGCTTTTCTCTCCGCTTGTCCTAAAGTAACACTTTGTTTCCCTTCTGAAAAGTTATTGGTTAGGATGACTTGTCAAAATTTCTCTTGACCTTGTCATGACCAGTGTTGAAAAACTCTCCGAAAAATTGCCAACTTTTCAAAAAGTCGCGATTTTTCCCTTAGCTGAAAAATCGCCTAAAAAAAATCGCGACTTTTTAACTTTTCAAAAAGTCGCAGAGGCTAAAAATGGCAAGTCCCGACTTTTTCTAAAAACTCCCGACTTTTCCCGACTTTTTCAAAAAATCTCCAATTTTGCTAAAATGGCTAAAATGGCTAATTTTCCAAAAAAATTCCATTTTAGCCATTTGTTGTATACTAGAACCTTTCCTCTACCGTATAAATATTTCAAAACTTTGTTGTATTTGAACATCAAACCATGCAAGGATAATCTATAGATTCTATACAAAATATGTATCTGTTTATCAAAGATCACAATAGTAACTGAATTACTTTTTTCACTATTTGGGAATTTTTTGAGCAAACATATTTTGAGTGATCATCTAACACATTGTAGGAAAAAAAGAGCAATGTTTCAAGTGTTAGATGAGTTAGGGCTAAATGTGAGGCTCATGTCGGAAATTCAATTTGGGAGTGAAAAATACATCTATGATTTATCACCAATACAAAACAAGTAATATGTTTAATTGCTAACAACCAAATCAATAAAATATACCTTTCAAAAATTAGGTTTAAGTCATAAGATGGAGGGACAAATAAAAAGCATTTAGGAAAACCTTATATAAACCTAATCATTGGAGTAGGGAAAAATATGAAGTATGAATGGAAAACTCGGGAAGAGAACATTAATATGAGATAGCTATATGCTAGTTTTCCTCGAATACATTTATATATGTGATGTCATGTTTTATTGGTTATCCACTTTTGAGTCATTGATTGGACAACTATGATGTTTCATGATACAGTATGGACTTTGATGTATCATTTTGCATGATGATGATGATATATATCAATGCTTTCTCCATATTTATGTTCCAATGTGTTTATCTAATGTTGTAAACTTTAAATGTTTAAATTCTGAAAAAAAATGAATGTATTTTGTATTTTTTAATGTTTGTCGACTTTTCCCGATTTTTCCCGATTTTTTCGCCGATGTTGCCGACAAGTTGTATTCGAGACCCTTGCCAACTTTTTGCCGAGGCCGACTTTTTCAACATTGGTCATGACTTCTGATAATGTGATCAACATCCCTTCTTCTGACTTCATCTAACTCTATCAATTCATTAATTCTGCTCTGAAAATCATCTTGATTTGAATCTACATCTTGAAGAGCCTGATACACTGGTAACTTGAGAGGAATTGGTAAATTCACGTCCATGCCATAGACCAACTCAAAATGGGACTTCCCGGTTGCACTTTTCTTAGTGATCCTATCTGCCCAAAGTGAAAACTTAATTTTACTATCCCAAGCCTTCTTGTTATCACCAATAATCCTTTTAATGATGGTCATCAAGTTTTTGTTCCTTTACTCAGCAAGACCATTTCCCTGGGGATAGTAATTTGAAGAATGAGATAGGATAATTTCATACTTAAAACAAAATAAAATGAAGATATTGCTACTGAACATAAAGCTTTAGCATTATCAACGGTTATCTTAGCAAGCACCCCAAATCTAGTGATGATTTTGTCTTCAACGAAGTCCATAACCACTTTTTTAGTTGTTGCTTTAGTAGGTATTGGCCTCTACCCACTTGGTAAAATAATTTGTTACTCAAAATCCAAGTGTAACCATTACTTGAATTATCCTTAAAATTACCAATGAAGTCAAGATCCCATTGTTGGAAAGGGGTTTGGACCACTACTGACTTTAAAGGTAATGCAACAAGTTTTTGCTTTCCTGTAAAAAGTTGACATTTCTGGCAATTCCTAACAGACTTGTGCACATCCATAAACAAGGTGGGCCAAGAGTATCATGCCCTAAGAATCTTGTGGGTTGTAGTTTTAGTTGCAAAATGGCCACCACAAAATCCTCAATGAAATTCTTCTAAGAGTCTTTTGGACTCTTCTTCGTCAACACACCTAAGTATGAGACCATCTGGGTTTTTCCAACCCAATCCATCTTGGGTAAGACAATATTTAGTGGCTTGCAATCTTAAACACCTTCTTTTATGGCCTGTTAGTTTTTCTAAGTTAATTTACTTAGGATCTTTATCTGAGAGAATAGTAAGCACATCAATACATCAAAGATACACAAGACATAGAGATTTTCATTGGGGAAACCATAAAGGAAAAAACCCCACAAACTTCCTCAAAATAGTTTTGTCACAAACATAAGATGACAAGATAGAATAACCCAAGAACAATGTGTCTGCAGCAACTCTTTGTCCCTTCTCTTCCTCTCTCTCCTAAGGCGCACAAGAGAGAGCACGTGAGTGTGTCAAATGAGAAGGGTGCCTCCTTATTTATATTCTTTTGTTGAGTAACTAACTCAACTAATTAGGTCGTCCAGGTAACCCTTGGGGCCGATCTACCTAGGAATACACAAAGTACATTTTTCCTTTATTTAACCTGGGGGCTATTGCTCCGACTTACAACGAAGGGTTTACCTTAGTGACCATACACAATGATGACATCCCGAAAGGAGAAACACACATTTTTCGATGGGGGTACAACAATATACAATAGTAATATACATCAGAATATCTTCCGAAGTTACAATTACAACAATGGCCCCTCTTAACTAGGAAGGTATTCTCTCACCACAGTCATCAACACATCTGGTCATCGTCACTGAGTCATCATTGCTGTTGTTGCCATTGTCCTCATCTTGTCCAATCTATCGCATCTATCCGTCATAGGAAGTTTCTATAGATCCAACCTTTTTTCATGTTGGGTAGGCCTAGACCTCATCCAGGTCTTCATCATATCCACGAGCAAGCCATCGTGTAGGTATAGATCAGGACCATTCTTTACATTGCCACTGCAATAACCTGGGTCTCCTACCATCTTCTCGTTGTATCAAATCATCGTGTAGGTACAGCCCAGGACCTTCTTTACATTGCCACTGCAATAACCTGCATTTCCTACCTTTATCTTTTCGTATCCAGATTATCTCGTTTGTCCTGCACAAAACAAAACAAAACATAGCACAACCCAAATGCAGACCACCTGCGTTCTATCACCATAGGAGTAAGCCAGGATCTTTTCACGTCATCAAGACAACCTGTAGCTTCTACTATGCGAGGATCACCTAGGAGCACACTCAGTACATTACGTCTCTACACGGTCAACCTGCGTTCTACCAACAAAGGAGAACCGCCTAGGTGCACCTCACTTGCTTCGTGACCTTATCATCTCAACATGGGAACACAAACATATATAGATATATATGTATGGACTAATTACGACCAAACGACCTGCTACATTGGGACTTTTACGTTCTAGGTCAACCTCAAGGACTTATTAAGTTATTACATCTTAAAAACCTGCGTCCAGGATCTTTTCCGTTCAGACAACCTTTGGGGCGTATTACATCCGAGTAACCTGCGTACCATGCCAAGAATCCTTTTTACACACAGATAACCCACAGGACTTATTACATTCGAGTAACCTGCACACCATGCCAGGGCTCATATTTACACTCAAATAACCTGTCTCAGGACTGATTACGTCCAAGGATAACCTGTGAGCTTCGCCATGACTGATTACACCTAAGGACAACCTATAGGACTGATTACGTTTGAGCATCCTGCTTCACCAGGATTTTTCCCGCTCGGACAACCTGTCTCATTTCCCATGTGAGATATCATGCATCTATGTATTGGTCTCTCGCTATTTCTAGCATAGAAACATATCAGGACTGATTAAATCCAAGGAGAACCTACAGGACTGATTATGTCTAAGCAACCTACGATCTTCGCCAGGATTTTTGACTTGTATAACTATACTCACCTCATCATTGATTATTTTACAATAATCTATTAAAAATACAATCTCACAAGAAAGGTGTCACAAATGTTGACATCAAGAAACATGACTAGGTTAAAAATCTTAGTACCTAGAGGCTAGAACAAGCAAAAAACCTAGTACCTAGAACAAGCATCAATTGTGATAGCCCTAACAACATCACTATAGACCAAGGAACATCCCTCTACAAATAGCCGACACCATGTAAAGGAGCAACATGAACGACAACAATATGACAAGCATTGCCAATAGAGTGTGTGTGGGGTAGGCACAAACCCGACGCTACAAAAAATCATAAACTTAGAACCATGCACCTAGCTTAAACTAACACAAGATTGAACCGACATCTCAAGGGCCAACCGACAAATCTAACCTTCAAGCCACACAACGATCCCATAAGAAATCCAACCATTGAGATTTTGAATTCGTGCCACCTCCAACACTACAAGCAGCTTTAACATTTGGTCATAATCATGGCCACATGTAGGGTCGAAACTCTACTATAAGCAACAACATCAAGGGAACACAAACCCTAGCAAGAAGCNCCACCTCCAACACTACAAGCAGCTTTAACATTTGGTCATAATCATGGCCACATGTAGGGTCGAAACTCTACTATAAGCAACAACATCAAGGGAACACAACCCCTAGCAAGAAGCCAAGCCACTAATAAATTAAATTGGTCACAACCCACAGAACACAAACCAACCACAACCCATAGAGCACAAACAAACTGGAACCCATAGACATACTAGAGTAAATCAACCCATCTCTAGCCAAATCCATGTACTAGGGCACATATATCGCATGCAAGAAGAGAACCAAGAAGCACCAAGAGATACCCCACAAGCCATGAACTAGATACAGACACCATAGTAGACAACGGGTCAAAGTTAAGCAAAGAACTCAGTGTAGACCAATAACATCCCACGTTATTTGCCAAACACGCCTCACCTCCTCTCTGCAACCCTAAAGTTCAAACCATCACCTCCTAGTATAACCAATTATCCACAAACTTCTTCTAACCTCATATAGATGAAACCCTAACCAGATTCAAGGCAAGGAGGACAACGGAGAAATGAAGTAGAGTGTCTCTCCATCCCACTCCATCATATTTCCAAACACAACATCATTTGACCTAAAAGTGTGTTTTTCTCATCTAATTGATTAATTACACAAGATCATAAGACCATGTTTTGCTTAAGATGTAACCTTCATATATTTTTCATTTCATTCATCTAACTACATCATTTCCCATATTTCATTCTAGTTCCCTTCATGTGCATTCATAGATGTAATCAATTCTAATCTTGATCAAATCTCGTTAACTTCGTGCTAATGACAATTGCGATGTACATAGAGAAACCATGGACTTTTGAAGATGCTGTGAAGAAGGAAGAATGGTGCAAAGCTATGCAGATAGAGATTGATTCCATTTACAAAAATACAAAAAATGCCAGTTGACAGATCCACCTAAAGACATGAAGGCAATAGGAAGCAGATAGGTGTACAAGATCAAGTACAAATCAGATGGCATAGTGGATGAGTACAATGCAAGGTTGGTAGACAAGGGGCCAAGGGCCATGCAGAGATAGTGTATTGATTATAAAGAAACCTTTGTAGTATTAGCCAAGATGAACACCATAGGAACTATGTTAGCTCCTGCAGATGGTACACCAAAAGGAAGTGAAGAGCACTTTCTCCAATGGGCGGGTTGATGAAGAGGGTAGATGGAGCAGCTATCAGGGCTTGCACAACACAAAAAGGAATATCTTGTGTGCAAACTGTGTAAGGCAATATATAGACTAAAACAAGCACCCAGAGCATGACATGTGAGCATTCTATTTCAGATTTTCTAATTTAGGTTTCCTGCCACTAGTGTGCAATTTTTCTCCATTATCATTTTTAAATTTTCCAAGCAGGATTCCAGTTTTTTTCCAGGAGTCTGGAATTGTTCTCAATCAACCCACTGGAATTGTATTTTCTGTCAGTAATCTGGGAATAATAACAAATTTCAATTAACTATCTACATTGGTCTGAAATATGCCTTCTAATGTTCCAAAGAGTAAAATCATCTTATGTATGAGGACGATGCATATGCTCCTCCATCTTTAGGGTTAATATCAAACAGGATTTATTAGCTGTCTTAAGGAATTCCAACCCAACCACTTGAGAACCATAGAGAACTGTCAAAAACATTATGTGACATAAAAGCCAATCAACTATCACACACACAATCCCAATCCAAATTCCAGCTCATGAACCCATCCACCTGCATTCAAACCCTTAAGACTTATACTCTGCTAATATTAAGCCAATAACAAGCAGAACCAATTTCTAGAACTTAAAATATAATGCATAACTGCAAATACAAATGATATACCTAGTAAATCATCGTATGATTCTGAAAGTGAAGAAAGCTCTGAAAGCAATGGTGGTGAAAATTGCTGGATTGATTCCCGACCTGTGTTTTGCATATTAATTTCTACAAAATGACCGTCTCGCATAATGGAATTACCAAGTTCTGCATTATCAATACATTGATTTCCATTAGATACATGAACATCAGATACCCTCTCAAGTTTCTTTTGGCTGTAAACCTTCATCTTCTCAAATGTAGAATCCTGCCTTAGGACATGGCTATCTCCTAAGGATGTCAACACATGTAAATTTGTCTGCTGCCTTGTAGATTTGTTATTCCCTCCTCTCTTGGGGAAGCTACTAGTAGAAGAAAGAGGTAAAAAGTAGTGATCATTATCATTGTCAAAACTTTCTCTTGAAGGGTCCAATTGAATATCTGGCTTTGAAAGAGCAGCATTTCGTACTGCTTGTCTTAAAGAAGAAAGATCTGAATTTCCATTATCTGCAAGAAGCAAAGCAACAATTCATACAAAAACTGTTAGGAGAACAGTCTACAGCATAGTTATTGAAAGCACTCGATGGAGTAACTTTTCTTGCAGAACTGTCATCTGATTCCTAAACAAAACTAACACCAATTGTATATAAGGTGTAGTAAATAATTGAATATACTCAAGATTAAACCTTCCATGTCTTCATTTCGTAGACTTTTAGGTGGAGACAAGCGATTTGGTTTGTCAAATTCTTGAAGAGTTTCCAAATTGTGCGCCTGAATTACTGACGGTCGATGCTTCTGTAAAAATCCATCTTTTTCAGAAGGAAATGGTGATACAGAAAATAATTGTGGCAGCTTGAGTGCAGGAGTTGGAGGAATCAACTCAAGGGGTGCAGACACAGTCTTTGAACCTCCCTCCACAGTTTGATCTGCAGTGCCCTCCTGTATGATAGAGCAAATGATATCAGAATCAGGAAACTAGGGGGGTATCGAAAATGAAGTTTTTCCTTGGCATAAAAAATCTGACAATTCTAGTACAGATACAGCACAAAGTACAACACGAAAAACTTTACTGTGCAAAGCTTCCTTCCCACAAACCCTGACCCCGCCCACACTCCAACCAACCCACTTTACTGAGAACACATGTCAGAGGGAGAAATGAACTTTCTAAGCAAAAGGAGCATAACATAAATATAAGTGGCTGAGTCATCAATCAATCTATAGATTGTTCATAATACAATATCAAAATCCATTTTTATAATGGGATCATAAATCTACATAACACAGATCTGAATTGCTAAGTCATCCATTGACCTATGGAATGTCCATAAACAAAAATGCATTTTCCCAATATGGTCATAGACTAAAAGAAAAAGGCAACAAATTGTCTTAAGAAACCCAATGTAATCAATTCTGATCTATTCAAAACAAGGTAGAAAGGCATAAAAGCAAGTCAGTTGGACAATACTGTAACACTTCTAAACAGAAGCCCAAAGGAGAACTACATCCATTTTTGTGTCAAAATCAGCACTTTCACATAAGAAAAAGATAAGATACCTTTATTAATGTCCACAGGTGACCAAAAGAATAGGTCTGTGGTACTAAAGAATACAGCTAGTCACAAACAAAATATGGGAGTGCCAAGGGTAATGCTGAAAGTCAAAAGATAAATAGATGTTGATGTTTTGTAGCTAGAACAGGAACTTCCAGTGTAGGTTAGGTGTCAAACATGTGTGAAGTCGTCCAAGTCAATCTATCTTGCAAATTCACTTTATTTATAAAGTGAAAGTCCTTTAATTAGCTGTTGAGTCTAATAAAGTGCATTTTAATGCGTTAGTGATTTAGACTAAACTCAACCATTGATCTCACCGTGAGATTAGGTTATTGGTAGATTAGGATTTCAGCTAAAGTATAAAGGCAGGTCAAGGTAGAGGGAAAAGACAATTCATTCTTCACAAAGACAAGTTGGTCCAGAAGTGAAGAGACTCGATAGTGAAGCAAAGTTAAAGCGCCGAAGACGATCCCGAACAGGAATCATCAAGAATACAGCCCGCAGCCTGCAGAGGGCAGTGAACTGCACAGGTGTATGGATCTGTATAGTAAGTTCATGCAGTTGTATGGATTCCATATGGTCGTGTGTGAGGCCATACAGCAATCGGTACAGGTGGCAGTTTTCTAAATTTCCGTGCAGCTAATTTTCTCAGTTTCCGTGCAGCAGATTCCTCAGTTTTTTGGCAGGCAGCTTTTACTTGTAAGTGCAGAAATTTTGTTTTGCTGTGTACCGTACTGCTGTGATTTATGGCAGCAGTGGAGGTTTCCTTGTAAGGTTTGGAATATTGATGAAAAGGCTGATTTGAAGGAGTAACAACTTGTGTTGAATATTTTATGCTTCCGCTGTTTGTTTTTCAGCTATATGTGTGATTAATGCATGCGCAGATTTATTTCTGTTATTAAGTAAATTTGAAGATCTGAATTTAATTGATAAAGAGGCATAGAACAGCAGTCACCTAGGGCACAGAAAATTAACAATAGATACGAGTGAAAATAACAGCAAGAGAATAACAAAGGGCACCCCAAGAGGGTAGTCCCTAGAGGCTAGAGTAAGGTCATTTTGGTATTTTCGGCAAGAACAGCGACTGACAGAATATGTCATACAGAATTTTTTATAAGTTGACAATCTTTCCGAAAAAGTTTGATGTTTCTGCCAGAGTTCCTATAGAAGAGTAAAACAGTTTTGTTTCTTGTAGCATCTTTCCTTGCCACATTTACTGTTCAAAGATGGATCTTTGTAATCAAAGCATACATCCAATCTTCTGGGTGGAGTATTGTGCAGCAATTACTTGTCTCAGAACACTGAAGACAATTTCAACCCAGACATCTTGAAAACCACTAAACAGCAAAGCACTAGACTTACAGTCTAAAATCATGCTAGACTCCAACTGTATCTGCTTGGTAATACTATAGTTTTGGTATAACCTAACCAGGATATGTGAAGTTCCAACTCCAATCCAAAGCAAATCACAACTGCAGAGTCGTCGGGGATCAAGTTCAACCACCTCCAGTACTTCGGATTCAATAATAGAAATGAAAAGACAAAGAACAAAAAAATCCCCTTCTTCAATAATAAAACAGATGCAATGTTATCTAGAAGCTTGGTAGCGTCCCATTCACTGCACAATGGACACTAATACGATTTTCAGCTGGAGTAGCTAAACCCTGACCCAACTAGGGACTACTGCAATTTTTAATTATTTAAGACTTTTATAAGTCCCCACCTATGCTCGCTTGTATGCAGCTCTTAGATTCTTATAAACCATTTCAATTATGTCAGGAAGCCATGATGAAATTTTATATTATTACACAGTATAGTTCAGAAACTTAACAAAACAATGACAGTAAAACCTTATCATTATCGTGACATCTTAGTGGGGACTCAGCAACAGCTTTCTGTTCTATTCTCACATCAGAAGCAGTAGGTTCCCTACTAACTTCGTTCCGAAGTATGGATATTGAAGCCTCCATTCCTGGCATGGCATCCTTCAGCTGACCTACAAGTACCTGCATTGATAGCAACCAAAACATGAGAAGACCTTACAAAAGGAATAATCTGGTCAATACCATTTTAAATTGTGTATGGAATATCGCATTAGTTATGAGATTCTGAACTCAAAGAACAACAATCTTATAATTGATTATTTACATATAAAAATGCAATAAACATAAATACCATATAGAAAAGATAAGATAATTTTAGTGTGCAACAGATGATCATAAATAGGTTTAATGGACTGCTAAGTACATCAGTAAGAGAAAACAAGGTGAAGCGCAAAATGCCACTCCTAGAACAACATGATAAAATCAAATCTATCCCATATTGAGAAGATCCAAAGTCTAAAACCTAATAACCTGAATCAGGGAAACAGAGTGATATTGCAGCTACATGCAAGCACTACAGAGAACATAAGTTGCACTGGCCTCGGGGACGGGGAACGTGGGGACGCGGGGATGAGTTTCTGGGACAGCTAGAGCGCACCCCCATTTTTTCAGGGGACAACAGGTTGGGGACGGCAGCTTATATATATATATATATAGAGAGAGAGAGAGAGAGAGTAAAACTAATTATCAAATTCAAATTACAAAAGGAAATATAATGTTTTGTCCAATCATCATTGTCCATTGTCAAAACGAAATAGTAAAGACTCAAGATATAAGCCTAAGATCTAAAACTAAAAACTTTAAATAGTTCTAACTTCAAAGTCAACAAAATTTTAAAAATTTACAATATTGTATACATGACCGATGAATCATTTCGAAATTTAAATAACAAATAAATTTATATTTGTAATTTGACATTTCTAAACACTAAATTATATTTTTATAAAACTAAAATAGCATGTGCTGATATTTTTACCCCCCAAAAATTAAAAAATAAAATGTAAGATATCAAATATGAAATACCTATGTTGTACAACATGTTGTGGCTGAGAGGGGGCAAACTTATTGTGCGTGTGAACTTGTGTTGAGCCATGAACTCAAGCTTTGAGCATGTGCTGTGGGTTAGAGGAATAGGGGGAGGGTTAGGTTAGGTTTTTAATTAAAAAAATGTTTTTTTAGTTTCTTTTTAATTTTAATTGCACAGGTCGAGGAAAGTCCAGGAGTCCCCGATTGATTGAGGGACGTTCCTGAGAAGTCCCCGACTTTGATGGGTACGTTTAGGGTATGGCTCAGATGTCCCCAAGTCCCTAATGGAGTCTCTAATGAATTGGGGACATTTCCAAGGAATTCCAAAGTCCCCAGAACGCAGGAACGCAAGAAACGCAAGAAATTTTGGGGATGACGGGTCCCAGTGCAAAATAGCAGAGAAACACCAAAAACAATGAATCTCCAGGGCCATGTATCACCTAGTGGCCGATCAACATCCCCCGATGCCATCTCTCATATCATCTGAGGCCAAAGGGAAGAAAGATAACTGGTCAGAGGAACTGGGATAGATGGAAGATATGGTAGAGAAATTTCAACAATGAAGACTCATTCCACCAATCCAGAGAAGTATACAGCAACTGCATAAAGCAAAATGCTAAAACATACTTCCTACAGAGCAAAAATGAGGCAAGCAAGAAACAGAAGAAGTTCATGTCAACAGAAGACCAAAGGAGGTAAATGTGATAACATCAAATCAGATCCAAAACATCAGAGTGGATCCTACAGTCTAGTAGTAAAAACAGATAAACAAAAGAAAACTCCAACAGAGCAACTCCACATTAAGTTACAAGTTTGGAAATCAAAATGAACCAGAGTTAATTAAGACATAATTTACATGACTTATTTTTTTTTTTAAAAGAAGAAACAAGACGGAATTCACCTGAACACAGGGATTGTTATTGAGGCTCCCCAACTCAGCCTTACGTACACACATATACACTCACAGTTTAAATGATGTTTCCTACACTCATGCTGATAATTCAATTTAAAATGGGGGGCTCTTTGTACACAATAGTTGGGGAACATAACCGTTCACCCAACCACATACAACTTCCTTATGTCACCTTCATAATGATTACTTCATGACTTAACTTGCAGCGCACTCATAGATTAGTAAAGCACATCACCATATAATAACTAAGTTGCCTAGATATGGATAGAGAGACAGATAGGAATAAGGTACCTGATATAAATACAACAATTTAGAACAGATTGGATGTGATACCACTGGAACACAACATATATAAATCTAAATATATTTAAACAAAATATCCGCAGTGATATCGGTTAACACCGTTACCCCTTGTATTGTACAAGCGTTTTCACTTGTGATTTTCATCACAAATGACAGGTTTGCAGAATGACACCTGTTATACCTCATATTGTATGAGGTTTCAAGTTGCAATTTCCAACACATTGATGGGATTGGTAGCTGGTACCTTTGGAGCATTGGATGGACTTGGGGGCATATACATATTCATGGAGCCTTTTCTCTTCTTGGCATTCTTGATGGAGATTTTTGGTGGAGGTTGCTTCTGTTAAATTTCCCAAACCCTAGGTGACTACTGTCCTTGTGTTCTCAACTAAACACAAGCTGTTATTTAATTGCAAAAATTAAATAGTAGTAATCACACACATAGCTGATAAATAAACAGCGGAAGGAAAACCCAATACACATAATTCACACCTTCAAAACAGCCTTTCATTATTAATTCAAAGCTTGCAAGGAAACCTCCAGACTGACAAACTAACTGTTGAATGATACACTTAAACGGAAGAAAACTGCACACTTAATGAGGAAAACTGTCTAACAAGAACTGAGAAAACAACGTGCTATTTGCTGCCTGTTGCACAAGCCCCCTGTGACCTGTGTTGCTCCCCATGTCCTCGCACCCCCTGTGACCTGTGTTGCTCCCCGTGTCCTGGCACTGCTCCCATAGCACCCTCCCTGCTCTACGTTCTCCACCCTCGCACGCCACCGTGCCCTCTTCTAACGTGTCTGCTCTCTCCAGTTCCCAACCACACCTCCTCTGTGTCTTCTTCTCCAATCCCACTCCATGGTCGCCACTAACTGCGATCATTCTGCAGATTTTTTTTAAATTCTTAATAATAATATATATTAATATTATTATTAAATAATTAAAAAATATTATTAATATTATTATATTATAATAATTATTATTATTATAATTATTTCTAAAAAAAGTATAAAAAAATAAAATAAATCATGGCAGGTTGGCTTCAAACAGCTAATAAAAATAAATCAAGGTTTACCACATAAAAAATCTCAGTAGTCACCAAAATGGGAGATATCAATGCCAGATTGGACCGATTAGACAACAAAACACAACAAGAGAAATGGCGAACTCAAGGCGGACATCGACAAAAACAATAACAATCTAACAGGACTCAAGGTAGGACTAGTTCAAGGCATCAATACATTGCAGGCAGAGCAAAAGAAGACACAAAAAACTCTCAACATTATCTTGGCCAGACTACCATCAGACACTTCAAATCCCCCACCTAGCTATAACCTAGACGCTTTCAATACACCTCCACCAAATACACCTAAATCGTCGGGCGTGTTGCCGCCTTTCACACACCTAGGGAGGAACATGGCAAAAATCTTCAAGCCACTCAGTATGTCCTTGGGGGCAAGTCTCGAGTCAAGGCTGTCACCTTGTTCTTGACTCCTCCGTTTAGGCCAACTCCTAATCGAAGCCAAGGGTGGGTAGACCCTATTAGTTTCTAAGGTTATTTAAGACTTAGTGTAATAATAATGATTGAGTTATTTAGGAGTTTGATGAAAGTAAATACTTGAACAAGATATTGCAACAAAATATGTTTAAACCCAACAACATACAGATCAACACATGATATATAAAGAACACAGAAACAGATGATTGTATAATATAAAACCAATGCCAGAAATGAAGTCCAAATATAAAAGAGTATTGTTGTATTGCTGGAAAAAATGTGTTGCAAGTGCTCTTGGTCAATTTTAGATTAATATGGAGATGAGTTGATTAACTTAAGGGGAAGGGAACTCCATATATACCCCAAGGTACGAGGAGTATGTCCAAAACCCTTATCCAATGTGGCTCCCCGCAAAGGAATGTGTGGGTTGGTTGGAGTCTCTGAGACGTGTTCAACACTACACCAACAAGGGTGTAGCCTAACGATGTCTCAAAGTCACTATCCAGTTGTTCCTGCTTCCTTTATGGATTTTGCCACCGCAAGGGATCAAATTGAGGCATTAAATTTTTGCCTAGGGAGGTTAATTTGAGATGTGAAAACTAATTATGCTAGTCACCCGCGTTGGTTTTGATGCATCCAACTGATCGATCCAACCACAACGATGCAGAGCATACACAATGGAGCCTTAGTTACTTTTTAAGGATTTTAAGAACCTTGTGGTGTTTGTTAAAAAAAGGAAAATTTGACCTCCAAGAGTCTCTTTCGGTTCAAGTGAACCTCAGACGAGAAAGCAAGGGGTGAATTTTATTGTGCAAAGTAAAATAAACTGAAAAGCAAAAAGACCAAACCAGTTTTCTAATTAAATCTACCACGCATCTCTTTCTCCTTTCGAGTTACTCAGGAAGTCGTGGGGTAATTAGTAGTATTACTTTGCAATGAATCTGAAACTTGAAATAGCAAAGTATACTAATCTATAAAGCAAAACTACACTAAGAAGAGAAACCATGAAAAAGTGCACCGACGCAAAACTCCCCAGGGTGGATGGGAGTGGATCTAAAGGAGCCTACTCAAAATATTTTAATACGGTATTTACAATGCTTGAGATGGATGTCAATTGTTCTTACAGATCTGGATCCAAAGGCTTATAGGTTTTAGGAATGATGTAAGAAAAAGGAATATTGCTCTGGAAGACTCTGGATGGCCCAAATCTTCAATTTTTCAGCAGCACTTATCCTTGTCCTGTCAACAAAAGGCAAAAACCAGCCACATATCCTGCACCAAATGTGCCAAATATAACGTTAAAAGCATAAAATAGTTAAGTACCAAATTATCGAAAACTATGTACAAGTACTTAACAAGACTAGATCTATTCTAAGAATGATGCTTTATAATTCTAGATTTAGAAACACGCTTAAAAAGATCAGCCTTTAGATATTCCTTGAAAGAGAAACTAAACTACTTAAGCATGTGAGTAATTGTAACGAAAGGGGAAAGTTCGATTTAAATTTGAAGGAGAGATAGAGAGAGAAGGAACGAGCTCAAGCTTGGGAATGCTCGAGCTATGGAATCTGTTGGTGGAGAGCGGAGGGACTATGCTTCTTCAACAATGAGTTCTTGGAGAGTGAGAGAAGCTATCTCACACAAATCCAAGGGAAGCACCTGTAAAACACCTTCACACTTGCCAAGAGACTAATCAAATCCAATAAAAACTCATGCTAGAGACAAGAAGAGCATACCCATAAGCAAATCAGCATGCAAATTCTAAATATTGAACATAAGTTAATTAAGAGAGCAAAGAAACTACTTCACTCACTCCTACCGATTAGTACTAATCCTTTAATGAGGCTAAATTTGACAAGAAATAGCAAATGAATAAAAGTAATTCTACAGCTTACCTCAGCAACAACATGAGACAATGATCATCCAACACTTGAGCCATGCACCACATGAGACCTCCAAAGCCTTTTATTATTCCAAAAATAATACAATACAATACAACTAGAGCAGACCTTCGATCCTCTGACCATGCCAAAACAATGAGCAAAAGCTTTACTTAAATAGCAAAAATGACCCACGAGGGATGGATCACCAACTCATAGAAGAGTGCAGTTGAAGTCAACTTCATGAGAAAATGGTGGGATCCTGATTGATGTGATTGGCATGAGGAGGTGCCACATCCCCATGAGGAGATGCACCCTCACCAAACACCCACACGATTTACCCATGTTAGAAGAAATTTGAGGTCTAAAATGGACCTCCTAAGGAAAATAATAAAATAATAGTTAACCTAATAAAATAATATTTATTAATTTTGGAGGAAGAAAGAAAAAAAATACCTTTTTTGTTCGTATTTTCAACATATCTCCTTGTGTGTTTACTCAAGCTTCAAACGGGAGGACTCGTTGGATGTGGAATTAAATTCCGCATCCAACAAGTACCCACACTGCATACTTTTGACAGACACCGCTACTCCAAAAACAAGAAATACCTGAAAACGTGATGATGACAAGTACCCACATTGCATACTTTTGACGGACCTCGCTGCCCCAAAAACGAGAAATACCTGAAAAAATGTGATAATGACATCATCATCACGTTTTTTCAAGTATTTCTTGTTTTTGGGGCAACAAAAAATACCTGAAAAAACGTGATGATGATGTCATCATCACATTTTTTCAAGTATTTCTTATTTAGGGGGCAGCAAGGTCCATCAAAAGTATGTAGTGTGGGTGCTCGTTGGATGCGGAATTTAATTCCACATCAAACGAGTCCTCCCGCTTGAAATTTGAGTAAACACACAGGGAGATATGTTGAAAATACAAACAAAATAAGTAGTTTTTTGTTATGACAAATATGTCAAGTCAACCATTACGGTTGACTCGTTTCAATGAAATCCTATTGGTTCTTGAATTCCAACTCACAAGAATTTATTGTAGGCTCGTTTTCTTATAAGGCCCATTTTAGACCCCAAATTTCCTCTAATGCATGATGCCACAACACCCACGTGAGAATCCAAAGGAGGGCGCATGGAGTTTGAAGTCGAGTTCACGTAAGAAAAAAAAGGGAGTTGTCTGGAGTGATGTGTGGAGTTAACTCATGTGGTAGGCGCCACCTCAAAGGGAGGTGTGCCAACACTCCATAATCCAACCACCAAATAACTATCGCCATATGTGCCATGACATGAGCCTCACGTGAAGATGGTGGCGCACTTCCATAATTTGACTAGCTTGCTAGCCTCCAAAATAATCCAAAAGTGATGTCATAAACCTTAGCTCAACTCGCCTTTATACTTAAAACATTGGTCCTCCACCTTCCATATAATCGCAACTCTGTTTGGTGTGGTGTGAAACTCATGAAGGTTAACGTCACCATAATTCATAACATCCTCCACTTACATATTATAACCAAAATCTAAAGCTTATCACATGGAAAAGGATCGCATGATTATGGGGACCCATGCCATGTCATCCAATACCTTAATTTTTTTTTACCTTTTCAACCTTGTCCTTTTGTGCCAAATTGATGCATTTTAGCATAAAATGTTGTTTTGATGCTCTGTTAGCTAAATAATACTCCACGAGGTGTTTTAGCAACCCGAATCATATGAAAAGTGGCACCTAGGGTAAAAAAGACACTCTGCATGTGAAAATGAGCATCCCCACACCAAATATGGACTCTAAACCCAACTTTTATTACGCTTTGAATTTTTTTAATTAAACCATTAAAAATGGCCTAATTTTGCGGGAAAAGATATTTTTCTCGGAATCAAACGATACTCTAGGGGGACCTAGCACATGTCCATACAACTTAATTCGAATGTCTAGCATGTTTATAAACACTGACACAGAGGCTCTAATAACCTCCTAAGGCCTGACCACCAAGACCACTACCCCAACTTTGGATGTGTGAGTGAAAAACTCAGAAATTATTAGTCGTTTGTTCAACAACCAATAATAACCGAGGGAAAAAACACTTTGGGCTAGTCGGCTTGATGCTTAAGTCTGAGAAGCTGAGCATTTTATAAAAATTCACTATGCTAGCACATTTTTTACAATTTCCCCAAGGGGGTATGAACATGTGTTACAAAAATTTCAAACAGACTTGTAAAAAAAGCCTGGCGGACTTTTGAACTCTTATCATGAACAAGTGTGCTTGTTCAAACCTTGTCGGCTCACTTGAAAAATCCACCAAGTACAACTTAGGTGGTAACAGGGCCAACCCGACACGATGCCACAACACGAAGTTCCCCTCTTTAACATTCCATCGATATCAATTCCCCAAGCACACGGATACCAGATAAGGGTTAAACTAGAGTGACCCAAATTTGATGGAGATGAGAAGCAATGCATCACATGGATCAATAAGGCCGAGGAATACTTTGATATCGATAACATACCCTACAACAGCAAGAAGATTAAGTATGTCGCCATGCAGTTAAAGGGAAATGCGTACAATTGGTACATGTGGTGTAAGATGACAACTCGAGTCGATTTTTTCAATTGGAACACCTTTAAAAATGATCTTCTTAAAAGGCTTGAAGGCGTAACCGAGAAACACTTCTTTGCCAAGATCACCAAGTTGCAGCAAAAAGGCAGTATAGATGAGTACACATGTGAATCGAAAGCTTTGGCAACTCGAGTTCTAGAACTAAGCAATGACCAATGTCAACAAGCATACATACATGGACTACAACCACACATTTGGGAAGAGTTAGAATTACACAACACTTCTACCATGGGGGAGGCAAGACGTAAGGCCAAGATCATTGAGAACAAGTTTAAACAATCCACTCAAGGTAGTTTCGACAAAAGTTACTCCAAGAGGAATCTTCCCCAATCAGCGAATACAGGAACTTCAAGGTATACACCGTCACACTTAAGGGAAGAAGAAAAACCTAATTTAGAAGCCCAAAGGATGAGAGAAGGAAAGTGCAAATATTGTGGAAAAAAATGGAATCCTAAGCACAGATGTTTGCAAAGAAGCAACCCCCAAAAGTTGTATGCGTGTGAAGCTGAAGAAGAGGAAAAAATCTCAAAATGTGAAGTGCCAAGTGAGGAATATACAAGAACCCATCTTGATAGGCACTCAGAACTAGAAGATGATACACCAAATATCTCATTAGCCACCATTACAGGGATATCCCAACCACAAACACTGAAGCTAAAAGGAGATATCAAAAACAACAATGTTTCGATTCTCATAGATAGTGGCAATACAGATAACTTTATTAATGTTAATCTTGCTAAGGTATTCAACTTATTCGTTTATCCAATTCCTAACATGAAGGTTATGGTAGCAAGCGGCAAGAAGATTGAAAATGTGGGAAAATGTCACAATGTTAAATTACAAATGCAAGAGTATAATCTAGAATCCGACTTCTTTGTTGTACATCTTGGAGGAGTAGACGTTGTGCTGGGAATCCAATGGTTGTAAACATTGGGTACTTACTCCGCTAACCATCAACAGCACTTCATCCAGTGCAATTGGCTAGGGAGAGAGTACAAGTTGTACGGTTTCCAACCACCCCAAACTCAATTGGTTACATCACATCAGATGGAAAGGCTAATTGGAAAAGGAGCACCTGCTTACGTAATTCAATGTCAAGAGATGGAGTTGCTAACATGAGAAAGAGATGACTGCAACCCTCCGAAGATACAAGACCTAATCCAAAAACATGACAAGGTGTTCCAAGAGTTTCTGATGGAGCTCCCACCAAACAAGAAGACAGAGCACTTAATTGAGCTAGAGCCAAGGGCAAATCCTGTAAACATCAGACCATACAGATATCGCCATCATTACAAAACAAAGATTGAGAGGTTAACCCAAGATTTGTTAACATGTGGAGTCATTTCAAAAAGCAAAAGCCTTTATGCCGCTCAAGTAATGCTAGTTTGAAAGAAGGATGGGTCCTACAGGTTGTGCATAGTTTATAGAGGACTCAACAAGGTCACAATTAAGAATAAATTCCCTATTTTGTGCATCGATGAGATGATGAATCAACTTCATGGTGCCAAGTACTTCTCAAAATTAGACCTGAGATCAGAATATTACCAAATCAAGGTTAGATTAGAAGACATAGCCAAAACCATTTTTCGTACTCATGAGGGCCATTATCAGTTCAAAGTAATGCCCTTCGTGCTAACTAATGCTCCAGCCACCTTTCAAGCCGCAATGAACGAATTGTTCCAACCCTATTTACGAAAGTTCGTATTAGTACTTTTTGATGATATCCTCGTATATAGCAAAACATGGAGAGAGCATGTTCGACACTTAGAGCAAGTACTAACCATCTTGGAAGAGCATCAGTTTTTTGCAAAAATGTCAAAATGTACTTCTCGGAAAGAAGAAGTGGACTATCTTGGCCATATAATATCAAAAGGAGTCAAAGTCAATCCTAGTAAGATCAAGGCAATCACTGAGTGGCCCCAACCAGATAATATCTCGAAATTACGAGGGTTTCTAGGCTTAACGAGGTACTATAGAAGATATGCAAATAATTACACCCATAAGACAGCCCCTCTAACAAACTTATTGAAGAAAAACCCATTTCGATGGAATGATGAAGCTGGAAAATACTTTGAAGCATTAAAGAACAATATGCCATCCACACCAGTTTTAGCAACCATGGACTTCACAAAATCGTTTATCATTGAGTGCAATGATTCAGGATTCGGGATAGGAGCAGTCTTGATGGAAGAAGGTCATCTAATAGCTTTTAAAAGCAGGAAGCTCAATAAGAGAGAGAGTTTGAAATCCACGTATGATAAGGAAATGGTTGCCATTATACATGCTCTAACAAAATGGCAACAATACCTCCTACGGAGCAAAATCTTGATAAGAACAGACCACAATAGTCTTCAATATCTCCTTCAGCAACAAACATTGTCGACTGAACATCAGAAATGGATAGATAAAAATTGCTAGATTTGACATGGAGATTGAACATAAGCGAGGAAAGGACAATGTAGTTGTTGATACCCTCTCTTGAAAAGATGAAGGAGTCAAGGCTTACGCAATCGCAATTGCAGTTCCAGATTGGTTAGACGAAAACCGGGGAGAATATGCCAAGGACCAAGACACTTGTGCCCTAATCAATGACCCTAATCTAGGTTTGACGTTCGAATAGAGGAATGACATCCTCTGGTATAAAGGAAGAATCTACTTAAGCCCTACATCTCGGTTTAAAACCAAGGTGTTGATGGAATCTCATGACTCCCCAGCTGCAGGCCATGTAGGTTTCTTCAACGCTTACTACAATGCCAGGCAATCCTTCTACTGGAAGGGGATGTATAAAGACATTCAAAAGTATGTAGTCGAGTGTGATACACCTGTCAAAGAAACTAAAGCGAAAATGTCATGACCCCAGGGTTGCTCCACCCGCTTCACATACCAACACATAAGTGGGAGGAAATTTCCATGGATTTTATCGAAGGATTACCCGTATCTGAAGGCAAGGACAAAATCTTCATGGTATTGGATGGCTTAACAAAATATGCACATTTTATGGGTATTAAGAAAAATAGACTCCAACAAACAAATTGTTTAAGTATTTTGTAAAAATATTTACAAATTACATGGATTCCCCAAAACCATCGTTTGTGACAGAGATGCCAAATTCACAAGCAATTTTTGGAAGGAATTCTACAAACAAGTTGGGATCACTATTAACATGAGCTCAGCCTATCACCCCCAAACAGATGGATAAACGAAAGTTGTTAACAAATATGTGGGAGCCTATCTCCATAGTTTCATCACCGACAAACAGAATAGATGGCTACAGTGGTTACATCTTGCAGAGTGGTGGTATAACTCCACCTATCATACGTCGACCAAAATCACACCCTTTCAAGTATTGTATGATTATGCGCCTCCTCGATGGAAGGAACTCGTTCAAGGTGATGCAAAAGTACCTGCAGTAAAAAGTCAACTTGAAGAAAATCAGAAGGTAATGCAAGTACTCGGTGATAATTTAACTATGGCACAAAATCCTATGAAACAACAAGCAGATCAACATAGGACAGAAAGAGAGTTTGAAGTAGCAGATTGGGTATTTGTAAGACTTCAGCCATACAAGCAATTGTCAACTAAGCAACAAGGAAAGAATAAATTAGCTCCCAAGTTTCATGGGCCATACCAAATTATCCGAAAAATTAACCCGGTAGCATATGAATTGAAGTTACCAGACAAGAGTCAAATTCATAATGTTTTTCACATTTCAAATCTCAAAAGACAGTTGGGTCAACGTCAAACTGCTCAGACAACACTTCCTACATTGGATGAAGAAGGGAAACTTGTATTAGAACCAGAAGCCATCCTCAACACCATAGAAAGAAGACTATGTTCTCGCATCATCAAAGAATACCTTGTTAAGTGGAAGAATTGTCTAGAAGAAGACACTTCCTAGGAAACAGAGAAGTTCATTCAGCAATACCCATCATTACCTTACTTTGAGGACAAAGCATCTTAAAAGAAGAGGGCAATGTTATATATATATATATATAAAAGAAAAGGAAAGAATAAATAAGATAATAATGTTAAAACTAAATGGTTGTATAAATAAATTGTAATTAGTGACGGAAAAACATGACTTTATGAAAAGTCATATTTATTCCCCATAAACATATATATACGGGATCTCTATTGTAAAATTGGCATCATCGAAATTATAATAATAAATATTTTTTTATCAGCCGTAAGTTTTTCCCCAGCGTTGAGTTTTCTTGCTACAATCTCTAATGCAAGATATCCTCTTCCCTTCTTCACAAGTCCACCCTAGGGTTTTCTCCGAAAACCTTAAACCCTAATATCCAAGGGTAAAACCCTAACCCTATAACTCCAAGATGCTCCAAGAAACTCAAAAAAGACCAAGACACCCTAGCATCCAATAGAGAGAGAAAAACAAATGAAGACCTAGAGAGCGAGAAAATAAGTGTGCTCCTCTTCTAAATCGCATCTCTACACAAGAGTTCATTATTCAACATCAACAGTTCAGAAGTGTTAAACTCAGCACATGGTAGCAAATCTATTATTGTCCAAGGGATGAGGATTGGACATGTTCTTGGCATGTGCCTATAGCAAGTACACAGAGGACATATCATGTTCATATTAATACACAAATGGACAGGTTATTAACATTGCAAAGACATTCACTATACGTGCATCTTTCTTGCAAAAGCTACAGAAGTTGTGGGAGGTTGAAGACTCCTAATGAGTGTAGTCAAATTTTCAAGGTTTCATTTTCTTGGTTTACAAAACTCACTTTCATGGAATTTTTTCATTTATTGAAAAAAAAAACATCTTCTTGAAATCTGATCACACGGAGTAATGCTTGTGCTCTGAATTTGAAAGAAATCAAACGAAGGCCGATTTTGGAAGGTAGCTTGTTGAGCAATCAGATTTATGGGGTCTCGACATTGTGCGAAGTGATTATATTTGGTGGAAGACACTTTGTGGTGCAAATTTGGTGGTGATTGGATGTTATCGAAATTTTGGACAATTTTTAAACTTAGGTGTTTGGTCATTTTTCAAGACCTAATGCTGCGCACAATGTCAACTTCAAATTTCAAGTCGTTCCACAAATTTTTGTTTCATTCCTCATAAATCTAGAACATTCTAAAAGGCTCTATGGTGGGCCTCACTTGATACTTGAGCTTTTAATGAGATTTTGACCATATGTGCCTTGTGTAGAAAAAGTTGGAGCATGTTGACAAAGTTGCCTCAATTTGGAGATTGCTTGCCAAGTAACTTATTGATAACAAGGTTACAAAAGCTTCCATGGTTGGACGCACTCAATCCAGTTTTTGCTCTAGAAGAAGTGTGCCCTACTACGGCTACTAATTTAGATACAAGTTCACATCGCAATGGTAAAGGACTTGTTTAGTTCTAACTGACTTTACTTTCACTTTGGTTCAATTCAATCCATCTTTGTTGCTATTCATGAATTATCCACTTAGGGAGAAAGATTCCTACACGTTCCTGCATTCACCTATTCTATTTATGGCCCAAGGAAGTGTAGAAATATTGACAAAATTTCAGACTCTTGTCAAACACATAGTTTACCAAGATTTCAAACTTAAAACTTGTCATTAATAAAAACACTTCTCATGCATTTAAATCAACATCCCAACAAGCTGAAATACTAAAACTAAGTTTGTAGCAGCGGAAAAATCACATAAAAAACAGCAGACTGATAAACCCATAAAACAGCAGAAATTTGGTCAATGCGACCATGGAAAAACTCCACCCTGGGGAAAACCAATCCAAGAGAATTTTATTGCAAGATTCTCAGGCAAAAAATTAATTTACAGCAGCATTTATATCAATATTAAATGATTGTACCAGTGCCTAGATTTCTGTGAGCACCTCGGTTTATGTGACCAGCTGATAGTACGGCATGTACGGCCTCCACAACAGCAACCCACTTTGAAATTCGTGCCTAGCAATTCGTACATTGTATAGCCCTCAAAATCCATGCCCAACAATGCGTACACTGTACGACCCTCCTAGAAAATCATGCTCAACGAGTACAGTACAGACTGTACAAAACAGTATAGCTCAATAGAAAAAAAATGTCTTGGGAAACGTGCCTAGCTCCTTGGGATTCGTGCCCACTTGAGAAAAAAAATTATCCTTGGGTTTCATGCCCACTTGAGAAAAATGCAGCTCTCTCTTTCTGAAAATAACCCAACCAAAATGCTCACTCTTGGAAATGCTTTCCTTCTACTTGTCTTGCACACTACCCTAGGCTCTCTATTATAACTTGAGAGTGACTTTTCACCGTCCCCATTCCCCAAATCTGAAGGCCAAGATTAAATCTTGTCTTTACAAGATCAAGGGTTGAGAAACTTTCCCTCCAAAAGCAGTTACATTTAATTTTAACAANAAGTCACTTTATAAAATTAAAACAAGGGAATACTTTATAAAAAGTCCCATTACATAAGAGTCACTTTAAACTTTATAAAACACCATTACAAAGTAAAGTACCCTAGCTAGTGCATGGTCACTTTTGCATACAAGACAAACATGCAGAGTGCCTCCAGAGCTAAATCACTAAGACTCCCTCTTAGCAAGGGAGGTACTCACTACTATCATCAACAAGTCTCGTCCTCAAATCCATCACACTGTTCGTTGTAGGTGTTCCCTCTGGACATGGTACCAACGCTACTACCAGCACTGAACTCAAATCTGAAAATAACCTCCTAGCAGCCACCCTAAACCCCGATCTCCTAGGAGAATCAATTCTCCAATATTAAGCATTGGTTTGCTCATATTGGCGGAGCCTCCTTCCAATACTCAGAAGAGAAGCCCTCTCTTCCATCGGAACACAAGACTGTATCCTTAGCGCCACTGCAACCTTAAGAGCCTCCTGCTCCTCGTCCAACTCATCAACTGTGGGTTGTGCACTGAACTTGTACAGCTCACCGAACCAATCACCAATCAGTTGTGGATCAATCAATCCCGCTCTCTCTGAGTATATATAAACATGTCTTGGATTATCTCTATCTGGAAATATGTACACATGTTCCCTCCGAAACAATGTTGAATACCCTGCATCCTCCAAGGCTGAGACTGAAAACAAGTTAACCATCATCCCTGGAACAAAGAGAACCGCATCCTGCTCAATGTATCCTCCATGACTAAGTTGGAATCTGATATTTCCAACTCCTCGCACTACACGTGCCTGTCCCCCTTCTAACTGAACGAACCGGTCAGGACCAGTCTCAAAAATGATAGGGAGTATATGCCATATTCCAGTCATATGACGAGAGGCTCCATTGTCAACATACCTAGTACCATTCTGAACAACTCCATTGCTACCGACACTAGAAATAAGGGAGAACAACGAGAACTCTTCTCGAATCTTCTCGCAAAGTCCTCTACTTCTGTTGAAGCTGCAACAATCGGATCCTCCTTCTTCTTCTCAGGACACTGAGAAGCAAAGTGTCCATACATCAAACTTTGCTCAAGTCATTCTTGGACTTCTTCTTGCTCTTAGCAGAAAAAGCAACATTCTCTTCATTAGCACCCTCCTTCTGTCCACTGCCTTGAGATCCTTCCCAGATCTCCTCCTAAGTGAAATCATCCCATAATTTGCTCCAATCTGGAAGGTTTTCTCGAGCAACCACAGACTTCACAAAGACTTTCCATTCCTTAGTGAAGCCTTTCAAGTCTATCCTTGCTAACTTAGAATCAGAAAGGACTTCTCCAACTGCAGTTAGCTCATCTTTTACCTGGGCCACCCGGGTAAGGAAAGATGCTACACCCTCATCCTTGGCCATCTTGGTTCCCTGCAATTTTTCCTTGAGAGCCATTATCCGGTTCTCATTCTTAGCCTCATACAAGCCTTTCAATGTAGTCCACATTTCATAAGCAGTCTTCTTCTCAGCCACATGTGGAATAAGGTGGTCTCATATACCATCCAGGATCAACCTTTGAGCTTTGGCCTCTTTTACTTCATGAATATCCAAAACAATAGGATCAGATTCAGGAGGAGTTACTACGGTGCTAACTATGATCCATAGTCTATTTTCCTTGAGAACAGTAGTCATCATGACTTTCCACTGCAAGTAGATAGACATACCATACAACCGATCCTCATATATGATGCAAGCAGTCGTCTCTACTATTAAAGAAAATAATAGACCACCAAAAGAAATATAGTTTCGCTCTTTCTCCACCTCCTGCAAGTCACATCTAGATATGGTCTTCCAATATACAAGTTGTTAAAAAACAACAACAAGAACCCTTTCCCAACAACTCAACAATCCTGTTGTACCCACAATCAGCTGTAAACATAGAGCCTCAGCGCTGATACCATGTAGAAATATTGACAAAAATTTCAGACTTTTGTCAAACACTTAGTTTACCCAGATTTCAGACTTAAAACTTCTCATTAATAAAAATACTTCTCATGCATTTAAATCAACAACCCAACAAGCTAAAATACTGAAACTAAATCTGTAGCAACAAAAAAATCACATAAACAACAGCACACTGATAAACCCATAAAACAACAGAAATTTAGTCAATGTGACCCTGGAAAAAACCCACCCTGGGGAAAACCAATCCAAGAGAATTTTATTACGGCATTTTCAAGAAAAAAATTAATTTACAGCAGCATTTATATCAGCAATAAATGATTGTACGAGTGCCTTGATTCCTGTGCAACACCTCAATTTTCATGCCCAGCTGAAAGTACAGCATGTACGGGCTCCACAACAGCAACCCACTTTGAAATTTGTGCCCAGCAGTCCTCGAAACCCATGCCCAGCAATCTGTACACTCTACAGCCCTCGAAATTCGTGCCCAGCAATCCATACACTGTACAGCCCTCATCGAAAATCATTCCCACCAAGTACAGTATGGACTGTACATAACAGTACAATCCAGCAAAAAATAAATGTCTTGGGAAACGTGCCCAACTCGTTGGGATTCGTGCCCACTTGAGAAAAATGCAGCTCCCTCTCTCTTCGAAAATAATCTAGCCAAAATGCTCACTCTTGGAAATGCTTTCTTTCTACTTGTCTTGCACACTACCCTACGCTCTCTCTTATAACTTGAGAGTGACTTTTCACATTCCCCATTCCCCAAATCCAAAGACCAAGATAAAATCTTTCCTTTACAAGATCAAGGGTTGAGAAACTTTCCCTCCAAAACAGTGACATTTAATTTTAATAAAGTCACCTATTACTTTATGAAATAAGTGCACTTTCTATCATAAAGTCATTTTATAAAATTAAAACAAGGGAATATTTTATAAAAAGTCCCATTACATAAGAGTAACTTTAAACTTTATAAAACGCCATTACAAAGTAAAGTAGCCTAGCTAGTGCATGGTCACTTCTGCATACAAGACAAACATGCGGAGTGCCTCCAGAGCTAAATCACTAACAAGAAGGAGTGCTCTATTTGAGGAGGATAATCTATTTTTAGTTACTATATAGTCTATTCCATATCCACTTAAGTTGACTTCCAGTGCAAGATTACTACTATTTTCAGAGTTCACTTACCTTGAAGACATTATATTCATGAAGATCTAGAGCACACTTCATGAACAAGTTCCATTTTTCCTTACTCAACACTTCATGCAAATCTATTTTTATCTTGGACCTTAAGTGTACTTCATGAGGAAGTTTCCTTCACCTTTTTGTGGGCCTCATCCTTGTTATTCTTAGCCTAGAGAAATGCACCCATCCTTGGGTTTGACTCTATATTCTAGGACATGTTTACTCCAATTTTACTTCAATTTATTGTATTTGTATTCTAGTTCATGTTCACTGATATTTTTGGAGTTTACATGATTTAAAACTTATCTATTCATAGACACCTAGGGAACACTTACTGAGGGAATCTCTTCTACAACGTCATGGACCTAATCATGTATGTTATGAGCCTAAGAAAGTGCACCCCACTTTGGATGAGTTTTGACCTTTGGCTCATGCATCAAGGCTCTTTATTGGTTTTATTTTGAGAATGTCCTTGTGCTTCATCAAAAGTATATATTTGGAAGAGGGCGTGCTTTTGGAGTTTCTTATCAACTTCATCATTCTTTTCTGTGCATAGTGTTGCCGCCTTTCACACACCTAGGGGGGACGTGGCAGAAATCTTCAAGCCACTCGGTGTGTCCTTGGGGGCAAGTCTCGAGTCAAGGTTGTCACCTTGTTCTTGACTCCTCCATTTACACCAACTACTAACGAAGCCAAGGGGGGTAGACCCTATTAATTACTAAGGCTTTTAGGCTTTAGTGTTTATGGTGATGAAAAAATTTACTTAGGAGTTTTGATAAATGAATTAAACACAAGATATTTGCAAGATTTATTACACCACAACAGCATAAAAATTAATACTTGATAAGCTAGAATGCGGAAACATATGATAATATAAAAAATATACCGTTTCCAATAATGGAGTCCACAAATGAAATTGATGTTGAAATGCGAAAAGGATGTTGCAAGTGCTCTTGGTCAAATTTTAAGTTAATGTGAGATGAGTTGATTACTTAGGGGGGAAAGGGGACTCCCAATATACCCAGGGGGTATGGGAGTATGTCCGTATGTCCAAAACCATTAAACGATACGATTACCCACAAGGAATATGTAGGTTGGTTGGAGTCTCGGAAATGATGTTCAACACTACACCACAAGAGTGTAGTCTAACTGTGCCTCGAGGTCACTTCCCAGTTGCTCCTGCTTCCTTTGGGTAATTTGCCACCACAACGGCTTAAATCGAGACATTGGATTTTCACCTGGGGAGGTTTATTCAAAGATGTGAGAACTAGTTATTCTAGTCTCCCACGCTACTTTTGATGCAACAGGCTGATCAGTCGAACCGCAAGCAATGCAAAGCATACACAACGGAGTCTTGGTAATTTTTTAAGGATTTTATACTTGTGTTCTTGTTAAAAAAAACCTTCAGGAGTCTCTTTTGGTCCAAATGGACGTCAATCGAGAAAGCAAGAAGGGGTTGATTTTAAATAACAGTAAAAATGCCAGAAAAAATCATGGATTATCTAATTAGTCCTACTACGCATCTCTTTCCTCTTCTGGGTCAATCGAGAAGTCGTGGGATAATGTAATGTCCTCATCTGATTAGGGATTAAGGACCAAAACCGCTAACCTATGTGATTCCTGTGGGTTCGAGCAGTTACTAACAATTAGGGAATCAACTGAGGACTGATGCCATCTACAAAAAATCTAAGGGCATCACTATGATATCACCATTAGGTCAAAGAGGGCCACCAGAGCCAAAGGCCATTGGCATGCATGACATCTAAGCATTATTTAATGATGCATGCACCCATTTAAGTCTCCATGCGCATGCATACAAGTCAACTGCAAATTAGAAGTTAAAGTGACTTAATTAGGTCAAAGTTAGGATTTTCGCAGTTGAAAGTTATTGTTGATTAATTTGTCATTGATGCCAACTATTGAGTCCTTGGTGCCCCTTGTGGAGCCCCTGAGGGTTAGTGTTTAGTTTGTGGTTGTTTTGTGCAAGAGGAGCCCTTTTGACCTTGTCCAAGCCCATGCTTGAAGCCCTTGGAGGCCTTGGAACAATGACAAAAGCCCTAGTTACCCATTGACTTGCTCAAGCGCCCCTAAGTTGTATCTTGGTCCCATTTCAGTCCATTGTCGAGTTCCTTACTCATGGTTGATATTTGGTTACTAGTCTTTGTGCTGCTTGTTATGCTTGTACTTGTCTTAGTCTCTTGATTGGTTGTTGGATGGATGATGTGGCTCATGTGTGTAAAGTATTTGATGTGTTGATGGTGAATCTCGTTGCTTGCATTGGATGGTCTTGAGATTGTTAAGTTCTTGTGAGGTCCTTAAGTCCACAATCTTAGATCTTGATACTCTTGCATGTGGAGACTTAGGTGTTGGAACCCACACTGATGGTAGTATATTGGAACCCATTCTTATGGGGTCCTTGGTGTCCTTGAAAGTTTAAGTCTTGAACCCACATAAATGTTTTGATGTCCCTTGGACGCTATATGGTCATTGACATGTAGTATCCTTATGATCATGCATATGAAGCCCATAAGGTGTTGCAAACTAGTGGTGAGGTCTTTGTACCCCTCTTTTGGGGTGTTGGTATTCTTATAGTGATGAAGATATATAGTGGAACCATTGGATATGTTTTTAATGATATGGAGACCTTGAACCATGATGATGTATGGTCCTATTTGTGGTTATATGGATATTGGGATTTAGATGGAGGTAGAGCCCATGAACGTGCCTTGATATGTTGAAGAAGACTTTGAAATTCTTGTAGTTGGTGGTATGGTCTTTTGCACCCTCATGTGTGGGGTCTTTGACATCCTGAACAAATTGAAGATTTTAAGGGTATTGGACCATGGGATTGCAAATAAACCCATCATGGGGAGATAGCCCTCGTCATTCCATTTCCAACGGTAGGTAGCACGTCAACGATAGAGGGGATACCCCATCGACCCAACATGGCATGGATGGGGAACGGAGCACTCCTTCCCCTTAGCTAGAGGTTACGACACCTATAGTATAGATAGTAGCCAGTTATCGGGACGTGGCTCCTTACGGTTGAAGAGATATGAATTTTTGAAGTTGGGGTACCCCACCTTTTTGGGTGAGCCAACTAAACAAAATAGAATTTAATTATTTGTAATTTTGAATTGCATGTCGGTTCAAGGTAATATTTTTTCTCTACAACCCATATAAATAGAATATCAAGCATTTCATTTTTTCATCACCGCTTCTCTTACGAATTTCACACATTTTGGAGAAAAGTGCGAAATCATGTAACAGAAAAATTTATGGGCATCTTCACTAAAATAGGCATAACTTTCTCATACGAAATCGGAATTACAAATTTTTTGGCTTGTTGGAAAGCTTGTTACAAGGGCTGTGTGATAACAGGATATAGAGTTTCTTTTGGGTTTTCTACTTTCTCTCCATCTTGTTATCTTCAATAAGGTATGGATCATGCTTCATGGTTTCTCTTGTAATCGCACATGTCTCTCATGGATAGAGTTCATCTTTGATCTTAGTATGTGAGGCTACTATATATTGTTATATCTCTTTAAAGTCATTCAATATGTTATGGAAGCTATGGTGATGGTTTTCTTGGCATATACCTTGATGTGATATTGATATAGATCTTGATAATTATCTTGGATAGATCTTGGTGATTATCTTGATTGTTGTAGAAGTGTAGTATTGAATGAGAAGTTGACATGTAAGTATTAGATATTGTGAGTTATTTATTTGATCAACCTAAACGCTTTCTTTGAAAACTAGTTTTACAAGTGTTGATCATTGTGTCTTTGACCTAAGTGGAGTTGGATTGTTAATGACAACCTTTGACAGTGTTGTAAGTGATTATTTGCTTGATATTTGTTTGATTTGTTGACTTGATTTGAGTAGAGTAGAAAATCCTTTTGTGTCTAAGAGTTTATGATATTGATTGAGTTTGACATAGTTGGTTAAGTCTTTTATCTTATTGGTTGAGGTTATTTGGTTGAAGTATATCATGTTTAACTGTCAAGTATTCCTTGACTGTGATTGAGGTTGGTTATGGTGTCATTGAGTTGAGTGTGTTTGGAAAAAGTTTGGTTGACAGTATGTGAAGTCTCTTGATTGCTCAAATGTGTCTTTTACTTGAGAACTAGGCCAAGTAAGAAGGGTTGGTTGACTGTCAAAGCACTTGATTAGGTTAACACAAATATATGATTGATTTGGCACATGTACACAAGCATCTTGGTACAATTGAGAAAGATTGGCACAAGTTGCCTTATGTGCAGTTGGTTTGACTCAAATTGGATGAGTTGTATGAGCAGTTGGTTTGACCCAGGTGGACTGAGTTCAGCTGGAAAGCCCCAAATTATTCGTTGGGTCTTCAGATCTCAGTTTACCTTCAAAACCGAGGCACCATTCTCATCATCGATATCATACTCCAGTACCCGGTGATTATCAGATCCGGTCTTGCTCATCCTGAGCAGTTATCAGCAATTTCGGGATCAGGGGGGCGTGAGCAGCTGGACCTCCAGATCAATTCACTAGCCTACTTAGAGACCTCAGAACTTCCGCATGTGTCAGGCATTCTCTCCGGCATAGGAAGACTACCAATCCTGCAAATTCTCAGCTTCAGCGGACACCTCCTTCACTAAAAAAACGTCACCATTAGCTGATTTTGGGTTCGTGTTGCTCGGGTATCACTGGAGGCAGAAGGTACCAGGTCATCTCCAAATCGGCTCTTGATGCATGCACATTCTCTCAGGAGCATTTCAGCCAGCTTATTAGTGGTAAGTGTTACATTCTATCCTGCAAACCCTAACCCTAATTTTAGCTATAAAATAGAGAATTTTTGCATGGCATTTTGCATGCCTGGTTGTTTCAGTAAATTTGCATAGAAATAGAAAATATCGGGATTCGGGATATTAAAGGTAAGTAGTATGATTCCTTTGAATTTGTAAATTGAAAGCATGTAATGTAAATTCAAAGTATACAATACTGCAATACACGACTAAACTAAAAAAGGTGAAAAAGTGCAAAGAAAACCACAAAACGCAGGATCCCCCCTGGGGGGATGGGGACTGGGCTCGAAAGAGCCTACTCGAATTTGTTTTATATCACTCGGTTACAATGCTTTAGAAGAAATGCTCTTTGGTCCTTGTTATCTGGGATCCAAAGGCTTACAAGTTAAAAAGAAAAGAAGCTCGGCTGAGGAGGGAACTTCCTGGAAGCTCTGGATGTCCAAAAAATGTGTTTTCGGGCAAAGTTTATTTCTCTTTTTTAATGGACCTCCTAAAAACCACCAAGCAAATGTCAATGAAAGATGCCCAAAAACACTTTGGAAGTGTCTTTGGACAACACACAAAAATTACACAAAAAAACTAAGTTAAAATAATAATAAAAAGAGCAAAAAGGAACCAAGATCCCAAGGAAAGCAAGCTTTCCTTGGGATCTTGGCTTGCCTTTTGGGCAGCCAATACGATATGCACTTCTATGCTAGATATAGCTTTAAACTTTGAAAGAAACAGCTATTGCATGCAAGCTATAGATTTCTCTAAAAATAGCATGCAAAAAAACTAATTTCTTTATGCTAGATCTATGATGCTTATGGGAAACTTTGAAAAATAGAGATCTAGCCTTTTGAATGCTTATGTATAAGATCTAATGAGATATTTTACATATGATAAATTAGAAGCTCATGCATAAACAAAGTAACAAAGAAAATTTGATTTTAAAAAAGAGAGGTGTTATCACATATATAGTAGTCGGGCTACCATGTCCTATTTTTCAAATTCAGTACATTTTTTCAGCCAGATCTCCTACATATGAGATGCTGAGATAAGAAGTTGTGATGGATCATTATGTTACTAGTGGACTATAGTACTCTCCCATGCCAGGACTGAGTCTCAGGACACTCATATTTGAGGACTGATGTAGTCATTTAGTCATTTGCAGAGTAGTTAGTGATGCCCAGATTTGTATCAGTGTTTCTCATTGGATAGATGATGGTTCATATGGATATATTTGCATGGTTATGACTCAGTTTATATTATATTATGTTATGGTTATCATTGCTCTTATACTCATTTCAATGACATGTATTAGCATTTAGTGTCATGATCTGGCAGTCATATAAATATGTGTACTTGGATGTATCTATATTATGTATTGATGTCCCTACTCAGACTTGGAAGTTCTTGATCTATACTCATTGGTTTTGCCCTCCTTAAGGAAAATAGAGGTAGTCACTCCCACCATTTTTTGGCTTGCTAGTGTCGGTTCCATCTTGCACTGTCTCCACCCATCCAATACCTTCCAGTTATGTTTTATCCCAACCTACTACTTGACTTGTGGCATGGAGGACCTTTCCCCCGCTAGAGCCTTTGTTGTACAGAACCTCCCTGTTTATTTGTGTCTCGGCTCTGAGTTACCTAGGTTGTGTTTGCTTACCTGAAACAAGTAGCACTGCCATCAATACAATGTATCTAGAAATGAAATGAATATCTTGCAAAAAACCCATTCATGAAAAGTAGTGTTTTTCAACATACATGAATGCAAAGCCTAAAATAATAAAAGTCCACATAAAAGTGCGTAGACCAAGGCTATGGAAAATCAAAGGCCCAAAAAGCAATGGTTCCTAAACGTCCTATCTAAAGATTGTTGGCCTTACTTGTATTGAGTTGGATTGTGAGCATTTGTCAAGGTGAGTAGGCTCCTCTGAAGTAGTTCACCCATTTGTGAGGCACTGCCATCCCATTTGTTATTGTTTGTCCGGCATATTGCTAGAGTGTGTATTCCCTTTCCATATCCAAAGTGTCACAATGTTGAGTTGGTGGTAATCCTTTGTCCTCGCCTTGTAATTTTTAGCCTTCACCCCTCACTAGCAAATTAACTACAACTATGAAGTGAGTATGGTCTTCAAAGTCTGATCTGAGTTATGATTTATAAATGAAACCCTATATATATGTATTTAATTGATGAACCGCCAATGAAGTGACTGCTACTTGTTATGATTGTTACTTAAGCGATTTGTAGAGCATGTCTTAGCCTTGAAACACTTGCAGCATATGGATGCCAGCCTGAGTTATATTGGTTATCTGATCATTTACAGGTTGTTGATGATCAAGTAGAGACTTGGAAAGGGTATAAGTATATAACCTAGATGGATTTGGATTCTCTGAGTCTAGTGAGACAACTTGTTTTCAGTTCTGGGCACTTGAAGAGATGATCAGGCTCATTTTACCCTTCTAATGCAGTTTTGCTTCACTAGATGATGTGTCTGAGCAGGGAGATGTTTCTATTGGATCTCCTAGGGCGTTGTATGGGGCATAGGGGGTGCAGCCACTTGATTGTACCATAATACCCCCCTCCCTGACAGCCTAGTGGGATCAGTTAGACAACGCAAGCACCCTAGGAGGATGTTTTGGCAGCTTCACGTTTCTCAAGGCAGATTAAAAAATGATTAAATGGCTACTGAAGAAATCAATTTGGGCTACTAAGGCAATGAAATGGCATGGGATGAGTCATGATGATGAGAGTGATGTCCTCCAGACCTTCTCCAGCAGTTGCAGCATCAAATTGGGCCCACACCTATTTTTAGGGCATTTTTATATGATTTTCTGAGGCTTTTGGGGAGGCTCGCAATTTCCTCAAGGAGGCACAAATTCATGATTTTAAAAGATTATATTATTTTATTGTGCCATGGGGACACCCAGAGGGAGTTAGTTAACACTCCATAGACCCACCATGTGCTTCATTTATTTCTTGTTCAATGGGATCCCCTTTCCTAGGGTGATTTAGTCCACTTTTATATTATATTATTATATTGATCCATGTATTGTATGTTGAGCTCATCTCAACCATTGATTAGACATTTGTATCTTTTAATCTTAGCCACTCATTTGAAAAGTGGTTACGATTTTGGTTCTCTCGTTCCTGTTTAAAGTAGAGAGTTTCTCATTTGTAAGGGGTCTTTGGCTCTTGGATCTGATTAATAGAAAAACTTTCTTGTGGATATTTTTGGATCTCCTTTGCATCTGGTGTTCTTAGATGGTGATTGGAAAGTCATTTGTTTCCTAGCATTCGGGAAATTTGTGTTGGATCTATATTATTTTGGGATCATTGTCTTATCTACAGGAAGGCGACTTCACTCAAGCGTTTTTGCAGGGGGACCTCAACTCGCTTGGACTGGCTTCATCTGTAACAGGGGGTTTTCATTAGCTTCAGTGTGATCTATGATTACATCTTGTTATTTTTCTGTAGATCTTGTCTTTTTCTCATGACACAGTAAATCTAATATTGTTGACATTTGCTTGTGTAGGAGAGAGGGCGCATTGGTCATTTGGAGCAAAATGTTGGGCTTAGAAATCACACAGGTCTTCTCAAATTGATCGAGATAGCAGGGATCATCACCTTCAAGGCAGCTACAAGCATTTCCAGGTAAGATCTGCAGGTTACTTCTTTTCTTCTGGATCTCAACCCATTGACACATGCTTTTCTTCACTTTACTGAAAAATCCATAAATAATAAAAAACCCAAAAATACTAAAAAATAAGCCGCTCGATCTCTGGACAAACCACAGCTAGGTTCTGTAGATCGGGTCCTCCCCTCACCATTTTCACCTCAATGTTGAGCCAATTCTGCCTGGTTTTCCCTAGATCTGGAAAACTGTCTGCTCAAACCCCAACGCTCCTCATGAAATTCTGACTTTTTTGGGATTTGATTTTTTTGGCAAAATTCCTTCTTGGGTTTGTAGATCGGGTCCTCTCTCCAAATCACCTTCAACGTTGAGCTAGATGCTGACAGGTGGCCCTTGATCTGAGAAACTGTCTTCCATGACCCTAGCACTCCTCATCGTTTTTTTTTTACTTTTTCCCAGATCTGATTTTTCCGACATTTTCCCAACCTGGGTTTGTAGATTAGGTCATTCCTTATTCCATTTCTCCTCCAACGCTGAGCTAGTGGTCTCCAGATTGCCCTAGATCTGAGGATCTGCCCATCCAAACCCTAGCGCTAGCCACCTTGCTGTTGTTTTCTCCCATAAACTGACTTTTCCAGCGAAAATACCTTTTTGGGTCTGTAGATCAGGGTATTTCCCAAGTGGGTCTCCTCCAACATTGGACAGATAGAGACTCCATTGCCCTAGATCTGACAGGCACTGATCTCCAACTCTAGCGCTACCCTCTCTTTGGCTTCCTTTCCTTGTAATCTGACTTTTCCTTGGTGACTTGAGTACTTTGACTCTATCATATCTTTCATCGAGTTCGTCCATCGGTACATGATAGCCCCAATCCTGACCTTGACCTCCTTGCATTGGTCACGTTCCCCAAGGCAGCGGATATCCTCACTTGTTGCTAGTACCTCAACCCTAGATCTAGTATTTACTTCATAGGTCACCTGTGTCCCACTTTGGATCAAGCCACACACTTCTTAAACCCTCATCCAAAGCCTTGGTTCACCTAGTGACATCATCCATAGATCTAGGGTTTCCATTACCTTACACCTTACGTACCTCAAGTCCATTTGATCTAATCTGGTGTCTAGGTTAGATCTCTCCTGTCAAGAGTAGATTTGGGTCTCCCCCTTTGTTGTCTTGGGCTAAGATAACATAAAGTTAAGGCTTCCTCAATTGGTGTGACAACCATCTATTTGGGAGTCTAGGCAGTCTTAGTTCCACCTCCTTAGTTGCTTGTCCCTCTACCGTCCATCTTGGATCCACCTTACATAAGCAACTCCAATGTTGGTGATAACAAGAGGAAGAAGAGAGAAGGTTGGTTCGTTGCTGGAATGAAACAAGCTAAAAGGAGGCCCTTTTGTGGAGCACCGAGGGACAGTATCTTGACCTTATTAGATAGGGAATGGCGTAATCCTGATCCACACCTCATCTAGTTGGGAACCTACAACTAGATCACAAAAACTTGCTCAAAACCTAGTGAGATCTATATATATATGTATGAAACAAAAAGAAAAGATCATGCAAAAATAATCGTATTTAAACATATAACTTAGATTCTTAAGCATACATAATATGAATAAACAAGAGCAAGTAATCTTACTTGCCAAGTTTACACCCTTACTTGATTCAACTAAATCCTTGAAGCCAGAATACAAAGCATCACAAAATTGGAAAAAAATTACAGTTACCACATTAGAAGTATTACCAACTTTTTGTACCATAGTTGGGTTACCTGAGGAGTCGCCGGTTGACAGACATGTTCAATGTCTAATTCCAGTGTATCAGTTGATTCGTCTTCATGTCTAGCCAATATTGGCTAGTCAGTTTTTCATTTGAATAATTTTGACCATGGCCCAGCGCGGTTTGTAAATAAATGTGCTAGTAGGGTATTTTTGAGTGGTTCGGTCTCCTGAGACGTAGAATCTCAACTAAGGTATTCCAGGGAGTTTTTTGCCCTTGACAATTATGCTTTGCCTATAGCCGAGTATAATTGACGAGGTTTTCTCCTGCTTCCTCCAAAAGCTAGAATGCCTGATTTTGAATTTTGGGCCTTGGGGGGTTATTAGAGCCCCACTGAGTGTTATAAACCTACTAGGCATTGTTAGAGTAGAGCATGGTCTTGTCCTAAGTCAATAAGACCTTTAAAAATTTTCGAATGGGTCATTAAATTTTTAAATTATTTCCCTAAGTTTTTTAATTAATTTTTCGATAAATTAAATGGAAAAAACCCATTTGAAATAAGTCGGTCATCCGGACCCCGAATTCAGTGATTGAAGGCTCTAACCTTAAGCCAAAAATCATTCTTGACCAGCCACCCAATCAAATTCAGCTTTCAGATCATCAATCGGACACATAACGCTCTTTCTCTCAAAAAATTCATTTTTGGGAAAAAAATGCAGTTTTTATTAAAAAATGATTATTTTGGAGAAAATTAAAACTCTCCAAATTAATTCAAATTCAGTGAAATAAAAGGCTAAATGACATCTCATTGGACATTTATGATGATTGGAGTTATCATAACTCAACTTCAGTCAGCAATAAATTTATATTCAGTTAACGGGTTTGTCATCTCCAGCTAAACTCTCGAGTTTGATGAGATGGAGAGCACTCATTGGTCTGATGATTTGATCGAGGTAAAGACTGAAGTTTACACCAGCAGTGGCCTCTCCAAACCTAGCAGTGGTTGCCTCCATACCTAGAATGTGGTTCTACCTACATGCTCACGCCTCTCCTTATGCTCACGCCTCCTCTCTCCAACAGGGGCGTCATCACACGTGTGGGCTCCATTTGGGCTCGTTTTGAGTGCTGAGGGTTGGAATGGGGGCGCCTTGCCTAGGTGGAGGCCTACCCTCATTCCCAACCCATCCTCTTTAGGTTTGCTCTCTCAGTGGTGGCCAGGGCAGTTAGGTATGGTTTTTGGTTTTAGAGTTTTGGGTCCTTCATTCATTGTATAAATAGAGGCTCCTTTAGCTCTATTCGGATGGAACTTTTGGGTTAAAGTTACTCTGAGAAAATTGTATCAAGCATTTTGCTTTAGCTTTGTTAATAAAGATATTCGACTTTGGAGGTCTATGGGCTTTTGATTATGCTGGATTCCCCATGGTTGAGGTGATATTGTCTCTAACTCATCTCATTTAAATACTTGTATGTGGTTTAATATTTTGCTAGCTCAAGAAGGCCATTGTTGGCACGGTAGAATAGCCATTTGTAGCTTCAATTTGGTTATTTATGCAAAGTAAATCGATATTTTGATGGACATAAGTAGTAACTTATACAAAATGTTGATCTTGAATTGATTTGCCTAACATACTAGCATACATTTTATCTCACTGCTTGTTTTAAGTTTTGATGTGATTCAGGCTTCACAGATTGTAGAAGGGTGTGAGCTCAGCTGCTTATATCCCATGCTTCAAAACAACCATTTGAATCTAACATTTTTAATTGCAAGACCTACAGTGTTCGTCATCTTTTGCTTCGAAAAGGAAGCTTGGAATAACTCTCTCTTTGGTTCCATCTTCATAAGTTAATGTTCTTTGGTTACCGATCACTTAGGAAGCCCTAGTTCTCTTTTTTCAACCTTTAGGCTTCCTCCCCATTGCCTTGTTTGGCTTGCCTTTACTTCTTCTTCTTCGCTGCCCTCTTTTTACTTTAGTTTGCAGCCTCTTTTCTTCTTTTTGGACAGCCATCTTTTGCCCTAATTTTGGCCCCTTTTTGCCCTAGTTTTTTTACCCTAGCTTTCTCCTTTTTGGGCAGCCCTCTTTTGATTGTTTGCTACCCTCTTTTTTACTGTTTTGCAGCCTTCTTTTTGCTTTCTGGACAACCCCTTTCCTTCATTTACGACAGCCCTCTTTCCCACCTTTTCTCTCTCCTCTTTTTTGGTTTTTCTTCTCTCTTTTTCCTCTTTTTTCATTGCTGGTTTTTGTCCTCTTTTTCAAGATTTTAGTTTGTAGTTTGTCTTTAAAGTCTTAACTAATGCATAACGTGTAAACTGTTTTAAGCTCTTATTTGCAGGAGAAACCAAGAAAAGCCTAAAGGCTAAAAGCAAGCAAGAGAGCAAGCAAGAAGTGCAAAAAGAACAAAAAGACTTTTCCCCTCTTCTTCCATCCCTTTCTTTCCTTGTTCTTCCAAGAAAAGGCAAAGAACAAGTCATCAGAAAATTCTAAATTAATAAAAAGCGAGTGGGATTATGGCTCCCACACCCTTCTTCCCCCATTTGGGGGAAGCCTGTATCGCCTCCCTTTCATGCTTTCCATTTTTTATTGCTAATGGTAGAATAGTGTAGTATAATCATCTAATCTTAGTCAAGTAGTGCATGTTTGATTAATCTGTTGTTCATACAAAGATAGTCAAAAAGTATTGTTTTGATTATTCAAATTGAATGTGACATCTTTCTTTTACTATACTTACCCCCTTGCTTTCCCAATTAGGGACCTAAGAAGCCTGAAAGAGACTCTTGGGTGGATCTTTGTTATTTTTCCATTAAGTGCTTAGTCAATTAATCAATAAATAAGACTCTTGAACTTGCAGAAACACAAGTCAAGAGCACTCTCTATCGGAGAGCATCATTAGTCTTGCATAATCCTTGCATTAGGCATCTAGATTAGATAAGACTCTTGAACCTCTGTCATAAGACAAGGTCAAGAGCGCTCTCTGTCGGAGAGTTTTATTGATTAACTTAATAAAACTTTCAACACACACCCCTCTAATTAACTTACTTCGTTGATAACCTTCACCTAGTATGCTCTGCTGACTTTCGAGTTGGGATTGTACTCAGAACAGTGAACAAACTTGCTAAGACCGCAATAACAATTTAATTAAAATTTTACCCCATAACCAACGCACCGGCGTTGTCTCGATAAAATACTCAGGTAGTGGGGCAAATTCCAAGTGTGGGCGCCGGGCAACCCAATCTGGACACAGTTGGTTAAGTTATTGAACACCTAGCTGTGATTCCAGACAGGTCCGTCATGTCTTCGAACGGAGCCACTAAAGGCATTTCCAATTAGGATTTCCAGACACCATAAGCAAAATCACTTAAAATCCTTAAAAATATACCAAGAGTACTTGCACAACCTAATATTCAATAGTTTTATTTCAAGACTTGTTGTTAATTCCTTTATGCATTTTCAGTATTTTGACTCCATAAGGCACTGGTCTTTTAATCCGCATAATTGTTATATTGGGATCAATTGTCTTTGGCCTCTGTAATTTCTATCTGTGAATGCATATTTATGAAGTCTTGAATTATTTCTTATCTTTTAATCTCTTGCTAGCAACGTGGATTGTTTTGTTTTATGTGTCGAACTCATAATAAATAAGCACTTTTAATTACAGCAACACCCATCTGCATCCATAACCATTAAAAGCACTTTAACAACTTTAAAGAGCCTTAGAGAACTCTTTTGTAGGGACTACCCACCTTGGCTTTGTTAGGAGTTAGCCTAAACAGAGGAGTAAGGAGTAGGTGACAATACCTAGCTCTGTGCTTGCCCCCAAGGTCACACCTCTCCCACTTTCTCAAGTGAGGAGACAGCTTTCATTAGATTTCTGTTGTTGGTGTGCAATCAGCGGACAACATCTTTTGGCGCCATTGCCGGGGACAAATCTCTTTGTTCCTGGACGACCTTTGTTTCTTTTAGTTTTTACCTTTTTCCCTTTTTGGTAGATTTTTAGTCCAATCACTCTCCGAAATTAGACTTAAGTCCACCTGGCGACTCCACTGTCAGTTAACACCTCAAGGTATTCTACTAGAAGAAACTCTGAAGGTTTGCTCGATTTCATCCCTGACCCTGAAAAAGTCTATAGGAGGAGACTGAACAAACTAGCTTCTCGTAGGATCCTTGTAGAACTTGGATCTGACTCTGTTTCAGACATCCATCCTTTATTTCCAAAAAACTTAGAAAATTTGCAAAACAATAACTGTTTCCTTGACACAATGGGTGAGTTCTTTACTCAACTCAACTTTACTCAGATAGCAGGTCATCCTCATGACATTCCTGAAAAGGCTATCGACAAACTTACGACATATAATGGCACTGATGCCTCCGTCTCTGCTGAGCAACATCTCAAAAATTTCACCAAACACTGTGGTGCCCATGTCAGGGGTACTGACAGGCATGAAGATGTATACATGACCTTGTTTGCCTTGTCTTTGGATGGCAAGGCTGGCAACTGGTATGATAAATTGCCAGACAATTCTTTCACCACCATAGCGGACTTCAAAACTACTTTCCTTGGAAAATTTGGCAGCAAAAAGGAACCTAGACATCTAGTAGCAGCTTTGACTAGCATGAAGAAATCTAAAACTAAAACAATGGATGAGTTCAATAGCAGGTTCACCGAATTAGCAAATTCCATCCCTGCCACTTATTCTCTTCCAGCAGCCTCTGTTTTGGACTATTACATTGAAGCATTAAGTGGCAAGATCCAGTACCAGATTAGAGACGAGGAGCCTGCTACTTTACTTCTAGCTCAGGGTTTGGCCGTCAATATTGATAAGAATATCCAGTCATCTGGTGAATCTAACCTCCAGGGTTATTCAAGATCTTCAACTCCTTTGAAAATTAATGAACCTAGAGACAAGGATCCTTTATTAGCTATGAAGGATGCCTATGAAAAACAGATGATTGAAATGAAAAGAGAGATGAAGAAAAATATGGAGGAAGCAGAATAAAAACATTTAGCGCAATTGAAAGAAATCTAGAATAGGGTAATAACAATGGAAAAAACTCAAACTCAGCCTACTCCTAGAACCTTTCCTGCCAAGCCAACATGGCAAAGAAAGAATCCCAACCATGAGCAGAGGCCTCCTCATCAGCTTGAGGCTACTAATGCGGTTGAGCCTTACAAACCTTTTTGTAGAGCATGCAGAGATTTCAATGAGGAATCTAGCTGTCATTATGCATGTTGTGTCCAGGAGAATGGTTATCCCGAGGGGTGTGGTCCCAGTACGTCTGCAAGCGAGCCTGATTATATCAACAACACAGATGACATCCCTAGCATCTCCATAGGAAATTGGCCACAGGCTAATCGTTATGAAAAGAAAGTTGACAACTTAACTCAGTACTATGGTGAGATGCCTTCAGTCGAACAGATCAACAACACTCAGAACTTCAAGGGAATAACTTATCAAAGAAAGGGGTCTTCTACACAGAATATTCCTAAGGTAATAGCTCCTAATCCTCCCAAAGAAGTAGAGACTAAGGAAATTGTTGATTTAAGTTTTGACTTATGTAATTGGCTAGCAAATACAAAGGTCCCTGTTCCAGTCCTTGAATTATGTAAAATCCCTAGCCAAAGAGAGAGACTTTTGAACATCCTAGACCCTCCAAGTAATGTTGATTCTCAAACTAAAGAAAGTCCTTCAAATCCTGTAAAGCCCCTTACCCCTAAAAAGGTCACCTTTTCTGATACCGTGCAGTGAACTTCAAATAATGTCTTTGTCGATCCACCTATAGTTCTACATACTAGGGACCCAAGAAAAGAAGATCATCCCCCTTTTTATGTATCATTGATGATGGGTGATCTTCTTCTACACAATTGTATGTTAGACTCGGGATCTAGTTCCAGCGTCATGACCAAAAAAGTCATGCAGCAGCTTAACTTAAGAACCACAAGGCCATACCAGAATGTATGTGCCATGGACTCTAGATCGGTTAAAGTTGAAGGGATGATTGAGAACCAGTTAGTTAGATTAGCTAAGTATCCGGATATCCAGATCACCATGGACATCCTTGTGATTGATGTTCCGGACAAATGGGGTATGTTGCTTTCCAGGAAATGGGGTGCCACTTTGGGAGGATCAATCCAGATGGATTGTACCTGTGCCACCGTACCAACATCGGAGTTTTCACTTGTTAAGTTGTATTCTGAAAAGGAAAAAAGACACCATGTTGAAAACCCTCAAAGACCATTGAATGAGTATGTATATCACATTGATGAAAATGGTTCCTATCAAATTAACTCCACCTTCTTGGAACCCATCCAAGAAGAGATGAAGACCGAAAAACTTAGTGAATTATGGAGAATGAATTTTGATAATGCTTACTCTAGAACGGGCAAAGGGGCTGGTGTTGTCATTATTTCACCAGAGGGTAAGGTTTTCAACTTTGCTTTCAGATTGGAATTTGAAGCAACTAACAATGTGGCGGAATATGAGGCACTTCTACTAAGCATTGAGATTGCCAAGGACATGGGGATCAAGCTGCTTAATATTAAAGGGGACTCTGACTTAATTGTCCAACAAGTTAAGGGTCAATTTGCATGTAAGTGTCAAAGACTTTAAAAATATAGAAATGAAATCTGGGATACAATGGAATTCTTTGATGCCCTTAACATAGAAGCAGTCCCTAGAGATCAGAATAGTGCCTCCGACAAGCTTGCAATTTCAGCGTCAACTCTTCAGCCATCGGATGAGATGTTAGAGGGGGGTTGTCCTTTAGAGATTAACTTCAGACCTTCTGTCCCTGATAATGTTGAACATTGGCAGGTCTTCAAAGACGATGAGCAAATTCTGAGATTCATTCATAATGTCGATGAATTCCTAAACTTTAAAGTAAATGATCAGGAAGAAAACAAAGAATAATATGGAGAAGGTGACCAGTTTAGCAATCCTGTCCCACGTGGTCTAGTTGCCTTAGAAAACATCTTTAACAGACAGGACAGAAGAAAAAGCAATGTTGAGCAGATGAAACCAGGAGATTACATTGAAATCAACATTGGGACGAGAACAGAACCTAAAATTATAAAAATTGGAAAAGGTACTTCCGAAAAAGAAAGAAATAGCCTCATAAACTTGGTCAAAGAGTATAGGGACGTATTTGCCTTTACTTATGACGAGCTCAAAGCTTATAGGGAAGATGTATTTCAACATACTATTTCCTTGAAGCCAGAATGTCAAAAAAGTAAGCCTTTCAGACAAAAACTTAGACAAATAAATCCTAAGTTAGCACCAATCATTAAAAAGGAGTTTGTAAAAAATGCTAAGTTAGCACCAATCATTAAAAAGGAGTTTGTAAAAAATGCTAGCAGCAGGAATAATAGCTCCTACAAGACATTCAACATGGTGCTCTAACTTAGTCATAGTTAGAAAGAAGAATGGGAGTATAAGGATATGTATAGATTTCAGAAATCTAAACATAGCGTGTCAAAAGGACAATTACCCCCTCCCCAACATGGAGACCCTCCTCCAACGGGTCACTGGATCGAGCATGATGTCGATCCTGGATTGTTTTTCAAGCTATAATCAAGTAGTCATTCAAGAGGAGGATAGGCATAAGACCACTTTCACAACTCCTTAGGGCACTTTTGAATATCTGAGAATGCCCTTTGGCCTTTTAAACGCAGGAGCTACTTTCCAAAGGGCCATGAATTATGCTTTCAAGGAGTTGATTGGCAAAATCATTGAGATCTATCAAGATGATCTCATTGTTTTCTCGAAGGAAAGATCCAGCCATGTTGGTCATCTCAGGCAGATTTTCGAGCAATGTAGGAAGTATGGCATTTCTTTAAATCCAGCTAAGTCGGTGTTGGGCATAGAAGAGGGAAAACTCTTAGGACATATTATCAGCAATGACGGTGTCAAAATTGATCCTGAAAGAGTAGAGGCCATAAGAAAGATTCCCCTCCCTAAGAATGTTAAAGGCCCCAGTCCTTCAATGGTCATATAAATTTTATCAAAAGATTCATTCCAAACTTGGCCGAATTAATGAAACCCATGCAAGCCTTACTCAAAAAAAATGCCAAGTTTGTGTGGACCATTGAAGGAAGGAAAGCCTTTGATGCTATAAAGAATGCCATTACCAGGTCTCCAATCTTAGTCAACCCAGATTACACAAAGTATTTTATGATCTTTTCATTCGCTTCTGAAGACACTATTGCGGGTGTGTTGCTCCAAAAGAACATCCAAGGGTTTGAGCAACCTATATCATTCACGAGTAGAGCCTTGCAGAATTACGAACTAAAGTATACCATCATGGAGAAGCAGGGTTATGCCTTGGTTAAATCCTTAAAACATTTTAGGACTTATATCGGGTATTCCAAGGCTATCGGATATGTTCCCCACACTGCGGTTAAGGATATCCTTTCTCAAAAGGATTGTTTAGGAATAAGGGGTACATGGGTATCCAAAATTCAGGAATATGACCTTGAGATAAAGCCCACTAAATTAATCAAGGGACGAGGCCTTGCAAAAATGCTTACTCAAAAGAACAAAGAAGCCATTGACATGATTGCAGAGAATGACATCCCTCAGCCGGCCATGACTCCAACCCTTCAAAACCTTGACAACCATTGGTATTCAGACATCATTTTCTTCCTTCTCCATCTCACTTGCCCTGATCACCTCAAAGGACACAAGCGTAGGGCTTTGAGACTTAAGACTGCTAGGTATTGTCTTACCCAAGAGGGCCTAGGTTGGACGAACCCAGATGGTATTATACTTAGGTGCATCAACGAACAAGATTCTAAGAAGATATTAGCAGAGTTTCACTCAGGATTTCGTGGAGGCCATTATGCAGCAAATACAACTGCCCACAAAATTCTGAGAGCTAGATATTACTGGCCAACCATTTTTGCGAATGCTCACAAGCATGTCAAGTGTTGCCAAGAGTGTCAGCTTTTCACTGGGAAGCAGAAGTTGGCAGCTCTTCCCCTTACTCTGGTTGTCGTCCTTGCCCCTTTTCAGCAGTGGGGGCTTGATTTTATTGGCAAATTCAAGGATAAATCCAGCAATGGTTTTTGCTAGATTCTCACAGCAACCGATTACTTCACCAAGTGGGTAGAGGCCATAACCACTAAAACTGCCACCGAGAAGGTTGTTATTGACTTCATCGAGGAAAGAATCATCACTAGATTTGGAACTCCCCTTAAGATAACAACCGATAATGCCATAGCCTTTAGTTCTGAAAAAGTCAATGACTTATGTTTCAAATATGGCATTATCCTATCCCACTCATCTGATTATTACCCACAGGGCAATGGACTTGCTGAGTCCACCAATAAAAATTTAATGTCTATCCTCAAGAAGACTGTGGGGGATAATAAGAGATCATGGGATAGCAAGATTAAGTATGATCACTAAAAAGAACTCAACTGGAAAGTCACCTTTTGAGCTGGTGTATGGACTCACAGCCACCCTTCCGATCAGCATGCTAATTCTGATCTTCAGGATGTTAAGTGAATATGGCACGAAACAGGCAGAAATGGAGCAGAGAATCAATCAGATTATAGAGTTGGATGAATCTAGAAGAGTTGCCCCTGATCAGTCACTCAGACATCAAGAAAGCATGAAGTGCACCTTTGACAAGTCAGCCAGGCCTAGATCTTTCCAAATAGGAGATACTGTTCTCTTATGGGATAAGAGAAGGAAGAAGTCTGGGAAGCATGGAAAATTTGAAAGCCTTTGGAAAGGCCCGTTTATCATCCGTGACACGGCTGGCACCAATTTTTTTTTCCTTAACACCATGGATGGAGAAATATTAAACCTGCCCATGAATGGCCAACACTTGAAGCCCTTTTTTCGAAACAACCTCTAAGATGACCAAGGGGTCATCCCAGGGCTTTTCTAAGCCCATCCTTGTTGTATTTTTGTGCACTTTATGTTTTCTGTACTATATTTTTATGTATCATATCTTTGTAGAATGTTGTATCAAAGCTCTTTCCTTTTGTATATTGGCATATGTGTTATACTTCACTTATATATGCTAGAAAAAAAAAGTTTATTTTCATGTACTTTATTTCGAAAAAAGCAAAAATATTTTTTGGTATTTCATCATGGCATATTTTTATCATATACATGGACATAAGACACTTCTGTTTACATGCAGGCACCAGAGATTCCTAGATTCTTAGGCACTCTTTTTTATCAATAAATCAAGCAAGTACCTGTCCCACAGTTGGATCCAGATGTTACCAACTTTCTGTACCGTAGTTGGGTTAGCTGAGGAGCCGCTGGTTGACAGACATGTTCAATGTCTGATTCCAGTGTATCAGTTGATCCGTCTTCATGTCTAGCCAATATTGGCTAGTCAGTTTTTCATTTGAATAATTACAGTAACTCCTAAGCAACACCCATCCGCATCCATAACCATTAAAAACAGTTTAACAACTTTAAAGAGCCTTAGAGAACTCTTTTGTAGGGACTACCCCCCTTGGCTTCGTTAGGAGTTAGCCTAAACGGAGGAGTTAGGAGTAGGTGACAGTACCTAGCTCTGTGCTTGCCCCCAAGGTCACACCTCTCCCACTTTCTCAAGTGAGGAGACAGCTTTCATTAGATTTTTGCTGCTGGTGTGCAATCGGCAGACAACAAGAAGCATGATTTTGGGAATCCACACAATTACAAGCACTACACGGTATAGCCTCCAAAGCTTCTTTATTCAGCAAACGAATGAAAAATCACAGTATTACAATAGCCACCATCTCTTCATCCAACTCTAACTAGCTTGGAAGAGAGAAAGGTTGCTTTATTTATAACCAGAGCCAAGCCCCTGGGGGGCTACCAACACTAAAGATAAACCCGAAGTTATTTGACTCTGAACTGAAGAGGAACTGAGTTGAACTGAGTTGAACTGCAGAGGTGATTGACACCTCTCTTAGTTAACTCACAAACAGGCTTCCAACACACCCAATCAACCACCCACGAAGATCAAATCAACGTCAATCTCCTCACGCGTGAGCTCATGAGGTTAGTGAAGAGGTGGGTGATGTCACCACAATGCATGTGCTATCTTAAAAAAATTATAAACCATAGTTTAAAATTCAAACAAATAAACCAACGCTTTGAATGGGGTCCATCCATTCATGCTAGCGCAACCTTCAAATGACTTGCGATTTCCCTTGGTTGACGTCACCCCTTCATGACAAAATCGCTACCACTCTTTTAAACCAAAGTTTGAAAATGTTTATAAGACAAAGCATCAAAGTGAGAGGGCATCCACCCATGTTTTCCCCATTCGCTAGCCTCATTGGACAAATCGTGAAGTTGGACGTCACCTTTCTACTTCACATGAGCTTCACCATTTAAATCAAACCTTAATGCTATGCTTTAAACAAAAACTTAAGTTTGAAAGGATCGTGAACTTAATGGGGGACCCATGCCATGTCACCCCATTCAAATATTTTTTTAGTTTTCACCTTTTTCAAACTTTGACCATGGTGCCAATTTGCCAAAATCTAGCATTAAAATACTATTCTGATGCATCTTTAGTTGAATAATGCTTCACGGGGGGTTTTGGCTGCCCGACTGATGTGGAAAGTGGTCCCTAGGGTAAAGTGGACGCTCCGGGTGTGAAAACGAGTGTCCCCACGTCAGAAACGGACTTCGTGTCTAACTTTTATTACACTTTGAAATTTTTTAATTAAACTATTAAAAATGGCTAAAAACGAAAAAATAAAATATTTTTCTCGGAAATTGACAAAACTCTAGGGGAACCTAGCACATGTCCATACGACTCAAAATCAATGCCTAGCATGTCGAAAAACACTGACAGAAAGGCTCTAATAACCTCCTATGGCCGAAACACCAAGACGACTACCCCAACTTTGGAGGTGTGAGTGAAAAACTCAGAAATTATTAGTTGTTTGTTCAACAACCAATAATAACCAAGGGAAAAAACACTCTGCGCTAGTCAGCTTGATGCTTAAGTCTGGGAAGCCAAGCCTTTTATAAAAAATTAAATGCTAGGACATTTCTACAATTTCCCCAAGCGGGTATGAACATGTGTTTACAAAAAAATAACAAAAAGTTCCCAGAAAGCCTGAATGACTTCTGAAAAAGTTCCCAGAAAAAGTTCCGAGAAGAAGCCTAAATGACTTCCTAGAAAAAGTTCCCAGAAGTGTTTGTTCTCATCACCCGGCTCACTTGATACCACCAACTAGGTACGACCTAGTAGGTAACACATAGTTATCAAGACTAGTTGATACCACTATGACCCCGAACTAGCCTCTAAAGCAAACCAATGGGCTATTTAATAATCACTTCAACCAATTTGAACCGATTCCCACTATGAAAGATGTGGGACCAACTACAACTCGAGGGAAAAAATGCAAATTAAAGGAAAGAAAAAGAAAACCGCCTTCTTGGAAGTTAGTTACAAGCAATATTAAATTTTTAAAGTAAAAGGAAAGAAAAGGAAAAATATGTTACAACAATAAAATAGTAATAAATAGGTAACTATTCCTAATAGTAATTAATAATATTAAAATATAGTTTATGAAAAAAAGTCTCTTCAATATGTGATGGCCAAGCCATATTTAAGGCAACCATATCCATTCTAATTTATCATCCATTCAATTATTATACATTTATACATTTAATTATTTGAAGATGGAACATCTTCCTCCCTAGACCTAGATACAGGCTGACTTAATCCCGATACGGATTATCCATTACACCAAATACAGTGTAACATTGGTATCAGAGCTATACGGCCCTTGGCCATTATTTACACTTTGTGTAAATTTAGTTTTTAGGGTTTCCTGAAAATATAGGACATTTTCCAAAAAAGAAAAGAAAAAAAGAAAACGTTTAAAAAAAAAAAATTGAAAAGAAAAGATAAAAGAAAAAGAAAGTAAAAAAAAATACAAAAGAAAGGAAAAAAAAAAGATAAAGTAAAACCAACACATGGTTTTGCTTTGCAACTTCAACCCAGACTGCACCCTCTCATTCCATGTATCTCTACAAACAAAAACAATATTAATAAAATAAATATTATTATGATAATATTAATATTATTATATAATATTTTAAAATTTATTAATCCACCTTTTAATAAAACATTTAAATATAATATTTTATATTTATTATTTTATTTCAACACATTAAATAATTATAATAATTATTATTAATTCATCAATTATTTCAAAGACATTAGTTGTATTTTATTCCTCCATAAGTCAAAATAAACTTCCAAATACACACATTCGCATAAAAAGACCCAAGCTATGACGGAATTAAAAGACAAACTTGAGAAATTGGAGAAGGATAGCAAGGCCTTCATTGCCAACCAAGAAAAATTCAAAGAAAAAACAAAAAATAACAAGGCACTTAAGAAAGAAATCAAAGAAGATGTTGTTCTTGTACTAGGAAGAAAACTTGATGAGAAAGTAGACATCATGCCCAAGAAACAAAAAGAGTTAGATGACAAGATGTGTGCGATGACACAGAACATAAGCACCATGGCACAAAACTTGAGCATCATGACACAGAACCAGAATACCATAACGAAAATGTTACAAAAACTAAGGTCTAATTACAAACCATATTAGTAACACAGATATGTTGGACCACTATGTCAACAAAAATGAGTAACAAAATTGATCAAGACAATAAACAAGACAAGGAGACTAAATATCGTAGGGATGATCAAAATACCAATAATATATTTGATAAAGATGAGCTCAACCAAGATCATAATGAGAGTCAAGCCAAAATCTTTGACAATAAGGACGATCCATACAATGACAAAAGATGGATCCTACAATATGCAAAGGAATCCAAGTCAAAGGAATCAGATATCGTAGATTCATCTTCTACCTTAACTCTTCTACCACCCTAGAGAAACCTAAATATAACACTATCAGGTGACTTCGAGTGTGAGAAGCCTCACGAAATGCAACTTCTCAAGATAACTCGTAAGGATAATAAAATGAAAACATTACGTGATTACATCCTAAGTATTGTAGGATAAGTGACTTCTAAAACAAGGCTTGATATGGTCAATCACAAAAATATTCCTCGTATTCATGTACAAGGAAAATGGGATAACAATAATAAACATAATGCAGTACAAATTCAAGTTACAAATGAAAGGAAGATGACAAACTATTGCATAAAGACCAACCACATACCTAATACCGGTTCTAAAAAAGACATAAAGGAAGTAATGACATTGTTTCAACACAAAACGAGAATGAAAAGATGACAACAATAATCTACGCTTTGAGGACAAAGCTTTCCTAAGGGGAAGGAAATGTTACAACAATAAAATAGTAATAAATAGATAACTATTCCTAATAGTAATTAATAATATTAAAATATAGTTTATGAAGAGAAGTGTCTTTTCAATATTTGATGGCCAAACCATATTTAAGGCAACCATATCCATTGTCATTTATCTTCCATTCAATTATTATACATTTATACATTTAATTAGTTGAAGATGGAACATCTTCCTCCCTAGACCTGGATACAGGCTGACTTAATCCGGACACAGATTATCCATTACACCAGATATGGTGTAAACAAATAATAGAGAAAGGAAAGATAAATGAGCATTGAAGGAAATTTCAACTCAAAATGGGCCTTTTAACTTTAACTCAAATTCCATGTCATCATGTGTTAGCCAATGAAATTGCTTTAAATTTGAAATACCGTATAGGTCTTAAACACTTTTTTAATATAAATTTGGGCATAGGTATCATAAAAAAAACTACTTTTTTTGTTTGTATTTTCAACATATCTCCCCGTGTTTTTACTCAAATTTCGGTTGGGAGAGCTCGTTGGATGCGGAATTAAATTCCGCATCCAACGAGTACCCACTCAGCATACTTTTGACGCACCCCGCTACCCCAAAAACAAGAAATACCTAAAAAAACGTGATGATGACCAATTCCGCATCCAACGAGTACCCACTCAGCATACTTTTGACGCACCCCGCTACCCCAAAAACAAGAAATACCTAAAAAAACGTGATGATGACTAAATTCCGCATCCAACGAGCTCTCCCGACCGAAATTGAGTAAAAAAACGAGAAGATATGTCGAAAATACAAACAAAAAAGTAGTTTTTTTTTTCTTCCTCCAAAATTAATAAATATTATTTTATTATTTTAACTATTATTTTATAAAAAAATTTAGGAAGCCCATTTTGAGTTGAAATTTCCTCTAATGAATGTCAACTTTTACTTAAGTTTTAACATTACAATTACTTTTTCTAGGATGCTTAAAGAGCACTTCCAACCTCTTTGAGCTTCATATGCAAAAATAGAATTTCATATCCCATTCAAAATTCAGCAAACTCTAACAATGTTCAAGATTTCAAGAATGGAAAGATTGTCGCATTTCCCTCTATTATGTATGAGGGTATGGGATTGGTATTTAATCAAGAGCACCAATCCCTCTATGTACCCTGATGTCGATTGTGTTGATTGTGGAACTCCTCTACCATGACATTAGTAAAAATGCACTCTTCACTCAAGCCAAAATCACTAACCAAGCAAGTTAAGTTTTTTCTACCTTATTTGCCTGGCCCGGGCAGTTTCATCAAAATTGGAGGGTGTTGATTGATGTCCCAAGAGGATCAAGGTCAATGCAAAGGCTAGAGGAAGAGGCAAAGGGTGCTACTAATGATGAGGATCCCAATATAGGCAATGATTTTGAAGATATATAGATATTTGTTGTAGCATAACGATTTTTGGATTTTAGAGGCCATTTACAGCCTTGATTCTATATATTTTGTTTCGATATGTATTGCGATTTGCACTTGATGTCATTTTGCTATAGTCACCCTTAGTACTTACATTGTATTACTTGAGTAAACTTTGCATATTTGGTGTCTAATGATTTGGATTTACATTCATGTACATTAATATAAATATTTTTTAATTAAATTTTACATATTTTGTGTATTTTTAAGTAGATTGTTTCACAATCCAATTCACAAGTTGTATCCAATTATGTATTAGTTGGAACTCGACCAATTTTGGCCCTAGTTCCAATTCTAAAAACTTTGGTTTCATGCCTAGGATAAGGGCACAACTCATAGATACATTCTTAGAATTTACATGCATCAAATTCATGCTTGGATGAGGAGTGCTTCACTTGAAAGGATTCTTGGAGTTAGCTTTTGGGGGTTACTCCAAATGTCCTTTCACCTAGCTATGAGAGATAGGCATCCTAGTCCGTTGATGATGCTTGATGGAGATATGGATGGTTTATTTTGAGGCTTAATTTGAGTGGATGCTTGGCCTTGGATAGAGTTCTACCATAATGCACTCACCTAAGAGGTTATAATCTTGTGTGGCATGATGACTAACCCATTGGGTGCACACAATGGGGGTCTTAGTGGCTTGATAAGGAGAGGTCTTAGTGCACTCACCTAAGAGAATGAGTGCTAGACACATTAAGGAATCCAATTATCGCTAAGAGCAAGGGGCCATGTGACATACTCCTTGGAGGTTGGATACTTGACTTGAGGGCGCTTGTTGAGGAGCATATATCATGGAGGTTGTTTATGTCAATGGACACACACATGTTAAGGAGAATTGGATCAAGTAACTACCTTCACACACATGTTGAGGAGCATTGGATAGAGTGCTATCATAATGCACTCACCTAGGAGCTTATTATCCCGTGTGGCAAGATGACTAACCCATTCGGTGTACACAATGGGGGACTTAGTGGCTTGATAAGGAGAGGGACCTATTANCTATCATAATGCACTCACCTAGGAGCTTATTATCCCGTGTGGCAAGATGACTAACCCATTCGGTGTACACAATGGGGGACTTAGTGGCTTGATAAGGAGAGGTACCTATTAGAAGAATGAATGCTCGGCACCTTGGAGGTTGGATACTTGACTTGAGGGCGCTTGTTGGGGAGCATTTATCATGGAGAATGGTTATGGAAATCGACACACATGTTAAGGAAAAGCATTGGAGCAAGTAGCTACCTTCACACACATGTCGAGAAGCAAAGGGCACAAGAGGTCTGTTACCACCTCAGTTGTACTTAGTTGGACTTGCAAGTGAGCCGCCGGACATTGAATAGGTCTCTTCTTCATTATCAGTGTTAAGAAGTCCATGTAATCCATTATTGGCCCCTCCAGGAAATTGTAATAAGTGACGTAGTATGATGATTTTTTGCAAAAGGCTTGGCTTTCCCAGGACTTAGACACCAATACGTTACTATAGAGTGTTTTTCCTTGTTAATTATATGTTGCTCTTCAGTGACTTATAATTTCCGAGTTTTTCACTCAAACCTCCAAAGCTAGAATAATTGTCTTGGTGGTTAGGCCTTAGGAGGTTATTAAATTCTAAGTGTTAATGTATATTACCATATTAGTGACTAGTCAGACTCGGACAATGACTATTCATGACTATTCTGAGTGTGAATAGTCACAAATATGTTAGTGACTATTTTATTGACAATATGTTCCAGTCAAATTGTTTATGAGAAAAAGAAATAATTTGCAACTGAATGTAAATTGGGTTGGGCATTAAAGAATGTTTAAAATGGTGGCTGGAAACTGGGTTGGGGAATGAGAAAAAGTTACATTAACTTCAAGATGTCTTATGGGGAGCAAGACCTAGCGTTTGTAATGCAAGCCCTAGCAAAGACGTGAAGATGAATGTTAGTACTAGGGATGAGCTTGGGTCTTAGAACTTGTGTGATGCAAGAGAAAAAGACGGAGAGTTTGTATGATGTAAACCCTAGAGAAAAAACACGGTGCATAGAGTAGAGGAGTCTTGGAGCTTGGTGTGATGCTTAGCTTAAGAAGAATTGGAGCATATGGTGACGCATTCTTAATATTCCATTGTAGCATTGTCTAGAGGTCTTGGTGCTTGTGTGATGCAAGAGAAGAATACTTAGGGTTTGAGGGATGCAAATGCTAGAATGAACAAGAAGTATGGTAGAAAATACTTCATTAGAACATTCTATCTTGTTGGTGAACATGTTATGGGTCTTTGTGCTTGGGTTGATGCAAGGGAGGAAGGCACTAGGGTTTCTGAGAGGCAAAACCTAGACAAGACAAGTGCTAGGGTCGTTGTCCTTGTATGAGAAGGACTAGGTGTTTGTGGCAAAGAAACCCTAGAGACTTAAGAGTGCTTTACTTGGAGAGCTTGAATAAGGAAAGGTTTGAGAAACACCAAGCGTGGACTAGTTGATGTTGATGCTAGTTTGTTGTCAAGCATTTGGAGTGGCTAGGAGTAGCTTGGTATGTTGCCTTGCTAGGCCATATGTATTGGTTAGGGTTTGTTGTTGATGGAGAATGCCCTAGATAGGTTGTGGATGTGTTTGAGTCCTAGCTTGTAATAAAGTTGAAGGACAATTTTGCACCATCTTGTGGTAAGTTGTTGGCATGTACTTGTAACTTCTTTGTTATGAACTTTTGTATATGTATTATGAAGTGTCTTCATCCTTTTGTCTTCTTGATTCCATTCTTTTCACCCAAGACTACGATTTGTGAGCAAGCACTTGATGCTATTGTATACATTGGATTTCATACATTCACTACCATATTTGAACTTCAAGTGTTGTGAAGAGATTGTAAGAATCTTGGTGTGATCTTTATATCCCCAAAGATTCTTGAGTGCGTTGACTTGTACCCAACTTGCTTGGAAATTTGTTTTTTCTACAACTTTGGGAAATGAAAATCAAATCCTCAGCATCTTTTGGCTTACCAAAAAAACTGTTATGCTTGGGTGGCTGGCCCGCAAAAGTGTTTAGCAATTAAAGATATGCCCCAACACTCCAATATTGCAGATGGTTGTTGTGTGAGGTGCAAAGCTCGAGGGCCTTCTAGGCTTGGGCTGACATCAAGTACCCCCATTCTTCAATAGAAAAGGATCCTTTTGTGGGACAAATGGTTGGTCTGAAAGGCAAGAAGAAGCATTGGGGCGTCATCACAATGCCAGGCATTTACCTCTTATGGAAAAGATGCAACCTTTGAAGGGAAGACTTATCTGTTTCATTTGGGAGAAGTCAGAACTTTTAGATCAGGATTGGTTGTGCAGATCTCATTCCAAGATTGGTAATTTTAGGAAAGTAGATTCTCTAGAGATTGAAGCCACTGGCATGCTATCTGTCCTCACCTATGCAGGAGGAATGGTATATTTGTTCTTACCTTGACTCCATGATGTATAATCCCCGATGTAACCTTTATTGTTCAATAATGAAATATAATGAGTGTAACCTTTATTGTTCAATAATTAAATATAATGAGTTTTCTAAAAAACAAGAAAGAAACAACAATGCAAAACAAAAATGACAGAAAAACAAATAAAAGACAGCTAGTAAAAGCAATCTGAAAAATAACATAATTCTCAACAACCAAATTGTTTCAGAGACAAAGAATGAAGAGTATAGCAATCCAAAAAGTGAAGGCAAAAAATAAAAAGGGAAATTAGGGATATCACAGATTGTCCTTTCCAAATATATAACAAGATAACAAAAGCGGAGACCTATCCTGCCCCTAAATTTTTTGCAATTAACAACATTTCCCTCTTTAATACAAATATCTGCTGCATCACATACCTGTATGTTTGTAAGGTGATTCTTGTGTTCAGCAAGAGTGGCCTGCAAAGCTTCAACATGCCCATTACCTACAAAATCTGGTGTGCTTTTCAAAAGTTGTGGGCCTGCTCCGTCACTTGATCTGGCCTACAAAACAAAATATAGTATTATCAACAAAAATTTGAAATTTGAAATTACTGATAGAGTAAAATTAAAAAGAAATTTATCTAAGTGAGATCTTTTCTCCTCTGATCCTTAAAACGTTGACTTGTGTCAATTTAAAAACTTTATAAATATTTTATCAGAAATATATTGAGGAAATGAAATAAGAAATAGAAAAAACATTGCCAGGTCTGAAGGCATTCTTATATATTGAATATGTATATTAAGACAGTACTGAGTTTTTATATATATACTATTCCATAAAAATCCTAGACTTTATTAGACAAGTACCTTCAACAAATCAGTACCACTACCTACATACTATTCTAGTGCCAAAGGCGAAAGAACCAGACAAAAATAAGCAGATACCTATGCAGGACACTGAAAATGAATGAAAATTTGTCAGACAGAATACAGAGATTGATATCATTTAAGATCGGTACTAATAATCATAGAAACAGGACAACCATGACTTTTTATGGCTCCGCAAGTACTCCTGAGTTGACTCTGCTCTCGAAGCTAGCACGCTGGGTCAATACTCGACAAAATTCCTGGTCAAAATTGGTCAGACCAGTTTTGGGCAATAAGTTTGCTGAGTTTTGCTTAGTTTATATTCCCTGATTTTTTAATAAGTCGAATTATTACCTTGTTTTGTGGAGCTGTCAAGTTGAATCCCCTCTTTCAGTTTGCCAAGTCTGAGTCTCAGGCTTCAGCCTATGTTTATATTCTAGTATGATTTATGTATATTGAAAGTTATTTTATGGACAGTTGCCAACCATTCCAGAATGTGGAAAATCAGTGTGAGATTCTATGAAGTACACCTTCAAATATGTAATCATCATCTCTAATCAGGAAATCAGAATTATCTTGATGACGTGCCCCTGGGCCTTTTATCTTGACGACCTGCCCATGGGCCTTTGTCTGTAACTCTATACTTACTATTATAATCAAGCATTCTTCTTTTTTGTTGCGACTTTCAACTGCTCCCAAGTAATTAAGAAATTTAAAGGTCTTTGCACAGATCTCACAGCTCCCTTCTTAATATTCAACTAGAACCTTGAATTCAAAATCATTTTAAATATATTAAGATATTAGACAATAGTAGTATCAAACTTCTAAAAGCATGCAGGGCTAAACAATCAGGTACCAGTCTGACAGCTTGCTTATGGATCCGTTGTAAAGCATGAGTCCAACGTCTAAGAATTTCAGCCACGTCAACTGACAAGGATTTTCCAGTTCTCTCGTCAACTCTAGTGTTATTTTCTTCACCTCCTTGGGCTTCCATGTGTCTTAAAGATCTATCCTGTTTATCCCGAAAGCCATCCTGCATAGGTCCAGTATGCTGTAAAATTTCTTCAACATTCTTATGTCTATGGTTTATATCTTCTGTAAGAGAGGACGCTGAGTCAACTGGAAGTGCATTGGAACCGTTGTCAATGGCTGCACGTAAAGCTGATCCTGAAATACGATACCTGTGCTCCACATTTAACCATAAAAAGACTTATTAGATCTGATTAAGAGAGGACTGTATGACGATTCTGCAAGCAAGAACAGAATTACCTATGTTCACGATGTGCTATCAAGTCCTCTATGGGTCCTGAAGCTAACTCGTCATGCTGGTCTGTAAATGTCAATGAGATGATCATTAGACAAGATTTCTTTTCTTTTTACATTTTTCACTTAATCAAAAAGCAGGGCAAAAAATTAAACAGTCATAAAAAGGCGTCAACTCAAAGGTTCAAAAACTGCATAGATTCTATAGTACATTACAAGAATATGGGAATTCATAAGCATACAACATGTGAACTAGAAGATAGCAACAACGGAGCAAAGAAGTTAAAATTAATGTGAAAACCTATTTACTGGACTTTATATTTTAGTTTTTTTCCCACTCAAGATAGTCCTTAAGAATCTTTGGAGCACCCTGATAAATCTTATTAAAATCAATAATCCCACATGATTTGTGGATGAAACTCTTCCTTAAGAATGTATGAATTTTTGGAATGATCATTTACATGTGATCATTTATGGCTAAGCATCCTCATTACTTGTATCACTAGGTCATGGTTTAAGAGCCAACACAGTCAACATTATTCTACATTACTTTAAAGTTTAGATGACTAAGGTCAGCCTAAAAATTTGTGTGGGCCCATAACCCCCTCATTTCAGATGATAGGCCACCTCATGAGATGTTCATAAATACACAACTCATGCCATTTTTGTAACATCATCTTGTATTGATCTTGTGATCGATTATTTATCCTACAGGCACCATATCTCTCTTGTCCATGCGTTCTCTCTCTCTCTCTCTTGTGCTTCTATTATGAATTCACTATACCATGAGCCTGAGAGAACCTTTCAGTTGTGTCCCAAGATCCAATAAGCAAATTTGTGTGCAAGTCAACTTACAGATGACAGTAAGGATTCAATTTACATCTAAGTCAGCAATAGGATAAGTCGTCAGACTATGTGACACTAATTTGAAGAATACTTTTTTTAGGTGCCAAAGCCCGAAGAACAAAATCAACGACTATCCCTTGATAATTGAGTTGCCTGCAGACACTTCGGCCCCTCAAACCCCTAAGCTAATGCAGCTCCAACTATTAGCTAGGAAAGATAACTCAATCTGGCCCAAAAAACACCATCCACCTCATGCCCTATGAACTCAACCCAATAAATAGTTGCTGCGCCCAAAAGCCCCCAAGGTACTCCTTTGAATTCCCAACCAAGAGGAGCTCTTAGATGCAACGTTGAAAAAGTCAGCAGGGTCCTGAATACAACTTCTCGGTAACATCTACGGAAAAATCGGCAAAAGTCGGCAAACATTAAAAAATACAAAATACATTAAAAAAAAATTCAGAATTTTAAACGTATAAAGCAGCAATAACATCAGATAAACACACTGGAACATAAATACGGAGAAGCACTAATATATATCATAATCATGCAGTCGTGCCAAATGTAAAAGCATACATCAAAGTCGATACTGAATCATGAAACATCATAGTTGTCCAATCAAGGACTCAAAAGTGGATAACCAATAAAAAATGGCGTCACATATATAAATGTATCTAAGGAAAACTAGCATCTAGCTATCTAATATCAATGCCCTCTTCCTGAGATCATTTTTACTTATTACTTGTTTCTCATTTTCATTATATCTTTACTTCACAATTTATTCTATTTTCCGTTCATACTTCATATTTTTCCCTACTCCAATGATTAGGTTTATGTAAGGTTTTCATAAATGTTCTTTATTTGTCCCTCCATCTTATGACTTAAACCTAATTTTTGAAAGGTATATTTTATTGATTTAGCCATTAAATGTAAATCTTGTTTTGTATTGATGATAAATCATAGATGTATTTTTCACTCATCCCAAACTGAATTTCCAACATGAGCCTCACACATTTAGCCCTAACTCATCTACCACTTGAAACGTTGTCCTCTTTTTCCTACAATGTGCTATGATGATCACTCAAAATATGTTTGCTCAAAAAAATCCCTAATAGTGAAAAAAAGTAATTCAATTACCATTGTGATCTTTGATAAATGTATACATATTTTTTATAGCTTATGCTTGCATGGTTTGATCTTCAAATACAACAAAGTTTTGAAACATTTATACGGTAGAGGAAAGGTGTTAGTATACAACAAAATGGTTAATTTTTGGAAAATTAGCCATTTTAGCCAAAGTTGATACTTTTTGAAAAAATTTCGGACTTGCACCCAAAATGATGACTTTTTGGAAAAAATTTGGAAAAAGTGGCGATTTTTGGAAAATGTCACAACTTGTTGAAAAATTAAAAAATCACGATTTTTCGTAGAGTTTTTCAACACTGTTTAGATGCACATGCTCGTCGCCTCCTATAGAGAGAACAAGTAGCCAAGATCAACCATAAGATGACAATAGTCCTCTACAAAACATAGAACCCTAGAATGATGTTTTCTTCATTTCCTCACTAAAGGTTAAGATTTGTAGTCTTCTTAAAATGGCCCTAAATTTGTATGGCCTAGTATGCCTACCTATATGTTTAATCATGAAGATGGTAAGGGTGGGTTACACTTTTAATGTCTCCAACTCTTGCTACCTATGTTGTATAATGGGGAGTCGACCCAACTCATAGAATTCTAGTTTTCAAGGCCACACTGCAGTGCGAAACATGATATCCAACCCCAGGTCAACAAGGGATATAATGCCCTAGCTCTACTCAAGAATCAAGATGTAGTGATTTTAGCACCAATTTAGGCCATATTATCCAATGGACTCCATCATCTGACCTATAGTGCTTTACGAATAAGATGTCGGGGGCCCTAGGTTACTAGAGGTAAAGTAGGCCACAATTGAGCAAGTTTAGACCCTTCTCCTCAAGTGCATCATCAAATGTAAACAGACAATCCCCCAACATATCATTCAAGCAAAGTTCGGACCACGCGTTTCCCTATGGAGATTATGTTCAATCTATTTTCCCTTGTAAGTGGCATTTTAAGTTCCATTGAGTCATCTAATGGTTGAGATCTATATCTATATATTGCATACTTGGTTGAGTTCTTCACAGTCCATTACTTTAACTAGCCTCCCAAAGCGCACCCATACTTAGTAATCAAGCGGTTTTGTTCTTTTGGAGATATAGGGATTTTGATAAATAGACCCTCTCCTCGCATACTCGCTAGATACACCTAGTTAGCCTCTGCCCACTAGACAAGTGTTAAGCAGAATTATCCAAGACGACATTTATTGGAGGTACATCTAGGTCATTTTGATAGAGACCCCTCACACAAGTTATGTCCCAGGATGGCCCTTTATGCAACGAAATGTATATAGGTCACATAGGATCTCATTGTCCAACCCTCATACACACGCCATCATTTGATGCATGCTCTCTAGATCCCTCTAGACCAATTCAAAGTGTGTTCACATAGACTTTGGGTGGAGGTTGTTGCCGCCTAATTCGCACCTCGGATCACGTGGAAAAAATCTTCAAGCCACTTGGTTCGACCTTGAGGGCAAGCAAGAGTCAACTGTTGTCACTTTTGACTCCTCCGTCTAGGATCTCTCCTAGCGAAGCCAAGGGGGGTGGTCCCTAGTAAAATAAACTAAGGTTGTTTAATCTATGAAAGGAAAACAACTAATCTATGAGATATAATGATATAAAATATTGCAACTAAGATAAATCTACAAAAATTAATTAAATCACCGCATGTAAATGACATTCACTCAACTCATGAATTAATTTAAATGCTCAAAACTAAATGACACGATAAAGACCAGTGCTATTGGAGTGCGTGTATGAATGAGGGTTGCTAGTGATGGCTCAGTAAGTATTGCAGTTGTCTCAATTGGTTCCTTTTAAATTAATTAGATGAGTGATTAAGGAGTGGGTTGATTCTTGGTCAATTTTATTAAAAGTGTGGTAATGATCTAATTATTAAAGGGAAAATGGTATTCCAGATATACCCAAGGGTTATGAGGAATATGTTCGGATTTTACTAAGAAGTGGCTCTCACAGTGACGTGTGGGATAGATGGAGTTGTGGGGTTGTGTTCAACACTACACCAACAAGAGTGTAGCCTAACTGGGCCCCACAGTCACTTTCTAGTAGTTCCCGCTTCACTTGCAGAATTTCTCCACTAGCGAGTAATTCAAGAAGTGTCGGATTTTCACTTTAGGAATTTTATTAGAGTGTGAAACTGTTTACTAGTCACTCCAATCCCTTTATGATTTTCCCACCGATCCAGCCAATGGCTTGCAGTGTTCACAAGAGCTACGCGAACTGAAGCCTTATTTATTTTAAGGATTTTAGAATTTTAAATATGAGTTGGTTAAAATCTCAGTACCGATACTATCGTTTCCGAGAACATGGTTGGATTTGTTAATTTTAAAGCAAGAAAGTAAACACTTGAAAAATTTGAAAAAAATGAAAAAAGATGCCAACCCCCCCTGGGAGATGGGGTGTGGGCACTTGGCTGCCCACTTGCTTCTCTTTTTACAATGATTACAATGAAGAATATGTGTGTTCCTTTGTAATATAAGAAACACAAATTTACAAGTTTTTAAGGCCTCAGAAAAATGGCCACAGAAGAAAGAGTAAGATGAGGGGTCTCCGGATAGCTTAGATCTTCAAAAATTCGCCAAAGTGCCTCTCTACTCGATCACCTTTTGCTACAAAACAGCAAGTAAAGTTATGCTAAAAATTATGGATTAACCGATTAAAACATAAAAAAATAGCATAAAAATTTTAAGTACTTTCAAATAAAATTTTGCAACTTCTAACAAGTACTTGCTTGAGTTTAGATCTATAAAATATAACTTTTAAAATCAGATCTGAACTGTTAAGTGCATATAAAATCAGACTAGTATGATATTCTTTGAAGTATGAATAAGATTTAACTATGCACGGAGAACTAGTAACCGAAATTTTAAAACTTTATGTGATGAAAAGTGAGAGAAAGAATGCCCCAAAAACTTGGAAACTTTGGGCAATGCAGTCCTCAAGTGGAGAGTGGAGGGATTTAGATCTTCTTCAAATGAACGTAGAGGTTGTTATCACATATATAGTAGCCAGGCTACCATATTCTATTTTTCAGATTTCAGTACACTGTTCAGCCAGTTACCCTACATATGAGATGCTGAGATGAGCATCTATGATGGATCATGATTTGATTGATGGACTATAGTACTATCCCATGCCATCACTGAGTCTTAGGACACTCAGATTTGAGAAATTTGAGAACTGATGTAGTCGTTTTAGCCATTTGTAGAGCAGATATTAGTGCTCGGAGTTGTATCAATGCTTTATCATTGGACAGATGTTGGTTCAAATAGATTATTTACATGTTTATGACTTGGCTTGTATTATCTTGTGTTATGGTTATCATTGCTCTTATACTCCTTCTTGTGCCATGTAATAGCACTTAGTGTCATGATCTAGCGATCATATAAATATATGGACTTGGATGTATTGTTATTATGTATTGATGTCCCTACTCAGACCTGGAAGTTCTTGATCTATACTCATTGGTTTTACCCTCCTTAGGGAGAATAGAGGTAGTCATTCTCACCATACTTTGGCTTGCTAGTGTTGGTTTCATTATTCATTATCTCCACCCATCCATTTCTTTCTAGTTATGTTTCTTACCCAAACTACTATTTTGACTTGTGGCATGGAGGACCTTTCCCCACTAGAGCGTCTATGATTGAATAAGATTCCATGTTTATTTGTGTTTCGACTCTGACTTACCTAGGTTGTGTTGGATAAACCTGAAACAAGTAGCGCTGCCATCAATACAATGTATTTGGAAATGAATAACTTATGAAAAAAGCCCATTCATGAAAAGTAGTGTTTTTAAACATACATGAATGCAAGGCAAGCCTAATGAAATTGGCTTTGAAGTACAATGAAATGAATATCTTAGAACATTCATGAAAAGTAATGTTTTTCAACATACATGAATGCAAAAAGCCTAAAATAATAAAAAATCCGTGAAATAAATACACGGACCAAGGCTATGAAAAATCAAAGGCCCAAAAAGCAATGGTTCCTAAAGTTATATCTAAGGATTACTGGCCTCACTTGTATTGGTATGGATTGTGAGCATTTGTCAAGGTGAATAAACACCTCTGAAGTAACTCACCCATTTGTGAGACATTGTCATCCCCTATGTTGTTGCTTGTTCGTCATATGCTAGAGTGAGTATTCCCTTTCCATATCCGAAGTGTCACAATGTCGAGTTGGTGGTCATCATTTTCCCTAGCCTTCTGAATTTTTAGCCTTCACCCTTCACTAGCAAATTGATTACAACTATGAAGTGAGTATGATCTTGAAAGTCTAGACTGAGTTATAGTTAGTAAATGTAAACCTTATATATTTGGTTGATAGATCGCCAGTGAAATGATTGCTACTTATTATGATTATTACTTGAATCATTTGTAGAGCATGTCTTGATCTTTGAACATTTGCAGTGGATGGATGACATCCTGGGTTATATTATATGGTCATTTACAGATTATTATTTTGTCTATTTGGGTATATTGGATATTGTAGATGATCATGCAGATACCTATAGAGTGTATGAGTATACACCTTAGATGGATTTGGACTCTCTGAGTCTAGTGAGACAAATTGTTTTCAGTTTCTGGCACTTGCAAAGATGATTTGGCTCAGTTTACCCTTTTGGTATAGTACTACCATGTTGGATGGCTTGTCTGAGCAAGGAAATATTTTTCTTGGATCTCCTAGGGCGTTGTACGAGGCATGGGGGCTCCAGCCACTTGTTTGTACCATATTACCCCCCTCCTAGAGATTCTGGTGGGCTCAGTTGGATAACGCAACCAACCTAGGAGGCAGTTTTTGGCATGTCACGTTTCTCGAGGCAGATAAAAAATAATTAAAATGGCTACCGAAGAATTCGATTTGGGCTGCTGAGGCAAGGAAATGGCATGGGATGAGCTCTGATGATGAGGATGATGTCTTCCACTTCTTCTCCAGCAGTTGCAGCACTTGGATGGGCCCACATCTATTTTTCGGGCATATTATATTATTTTCTGGAGCTTTTGTAGGCTCACGATTTCCTCAGAGAGGCACTATTTTGCAGTTTAAAAAATATGTTATTTTTATTGTGCCATGGGGATACCCTAGGGGAGTTAGTTAACACTCCCTGGACCCACCATGTGCTTCATTTATTTTTATTTAGTGGGATCCCCTCTCCTACGGTGATTTAGTCCATTTTTATATTATATTATTGTATTGATCCATGTACTTTGTGTTGAGCTCATCTCAACTGTTGATTAGAACTTTTGGATCTTTTAATCTTAGCCACCCATTTAAAAGTGCTTAGGATTTTGGTTCTCTCATTCCTATTTAAAGGAGAGACCATCTCATTTGTAAGGGGTCTTTGGCTCTTGGATCTAGATAATAGAAAAACTTTTCTTGTGGAAATTCTTGGATCTCCTTTGCATCTGGTGTTCTTAGATGGTGATTGGAAAAAATTTTGCTTCCTAGCATTTGGGTTTTTGTTGTGAGATCTACATATTTCTTTCGGGAAACACTGTCTTATCTACAGGAGGGGGACTTCAACTTGGGTGTTTTTGCTGGGTTTCCTCAACTCGCTTAGCTTGGATGTGTTTTATATCAAGGGGTTTTCATTAGCATCAATGCAATCTATGATTTCATCATGCTATTTTTCTGTAGCATTTTTTTTTCTCACGATGCAGCAAATTTGATATGATTGACGTTTGTTGTGCGGGAGAGAGGGCGCATTGGCTTCTTGGGGCAAAACGTTGGGCATAGAACTCACTCAAATCTTCTCAAATTGATCGAGATAGCAAGGATCATCATCATCAAGGCATCTACAAGGTTTTCCAAGTAAGATCCACAAGTTAGTGCTTCTCTTCCAAGATCTCAATCCATTGGCATCTGTATCTCTACTTTTTTATCTCAAAACCCTAAATATAAAAAAAAAAACCAAAAAATATTTTGGCTCAATCCGCTTGAGTTCTCGACAAAATATTTATGGGTTATGTAGATCAGGCCAAACCCTAAGTGGGTCTTCCTCAACGCTGAGCTAGAAGTGCGTCCATTGCCCTGGATCTGAAAAACACTGACATATCATATCATCCATTTTCATTTTTGTTCAGGTTGGACACATACATGTTCCAGATGATTCCCTAGCTTTTTTTGTTGTTGAATACTTTCCCATAAGAGTAGTTGGTTCAATCGAATAAGATGAGGTGTATACCGAAGAGGTCTTAATTTATTGGAAAGGAGTGGGATGAGTTGGTTCAATCAAGAGGTATGATGATGAGGTATCAACTCACCACCAAACAAATAAAAAATAAAGAGTATATGTCTCCCTTCCTTCCAAATAACCATTAATATGATATATTGCCATATCGTAGTTGAACTTATCAATTGAAAGCCAATATTATCCTTCCTTATAAAACAATTAATATATGTGATATTTCCACCCATACTTTTAACTTGTCTCCTCCATTTTTTAGGTGACAGCAACAACATTATCCTCCTCTCCTATAAAGTAACCAATGGGACAAGAATCCATTTCAAACCCTAGCGCTACCTTCCATGTTGCCCTCTTTTCTCAAAATTTGATCTTTTCCGGCAAAACAACTTTTTGGGTTTGTAGATCGGGTATAAACCCAGGTGGGTCTCCTTCAACGCTGGACAGAAAATTACTCCATTGCCCTAGATCTGAAAGGCACTGATCTCCAACCCTAGTGCTACCCCTTCTTTTTCCTTTTTCTCTTGCATTTTGATCTTCTCCTGCTGACTCGAGTGCTTTGACACTATCATACCTTCCTTCAAGTCTATCCCTTGGTACTAGGTATCCCCAATCTCATTCTCACCTGTTCTGCGTTGGTCACGTTTCCCAAGGCGGTGAATATCTTCACCTCTTGCTAGTACCTTAACCCCAGATCTAGTATTTACCTCATAGGTCATATGTGTCCCAACTTGGATCAAATCTCATATCTCCTAAACCCTGATCCAAAGCCTTGGTTCACCTAGTGACGTCATCATAGATCTAGGGTTTCCATCACCTTACACCTTACGTACCTCAAGTCCATTTAATCTGATCTGGTGTCTAGGTCTGATCTCTCCTGTCGAGAGTAGCTTTGGGTCTCCCCCATTATTGTCTTGGGCTAAGATAACATAAAATGAAGACTGCCTTGATTGGCGTGACAACCATCCATTTGGGAGTCAAGGCAATCTTGGTTCCACCTCCTTAGTTGCTTGTCCCTCTACCATCCATCTTGGATCCATCTCATATAGGCAACTATGAGGTTGGTGATAAGATTTTGGCGTCATTCCCGAGGAAATGGCAAGGAAGAATTCGATTTGGGCTACTGAGGAAAGGAAATGGCATGGGATGAGTTCTGATGATGAGTGTGATGTCTTCCACTCCTTCTCCAGCAGTTGCAGCACTTGGGTGGGCCCACATCCATTGTTCGAGCATATTTTATTATTTTCTGGAGCTTTTGGAGGCTCATGATTTCTTCAAGGAGGCATAATTTCACAGTTTAAAAATTATATTATTTGTATTGTGCCATGGGGACACCCAAACGGAGTTAGATAACACTCCCCGGACCCACCATGTGCTTCATTTATTTTTTGTTTAGTGGGATCCCCTCTCCTAAGGTGATTTAGTCCACTTTCATATTATATTATTGTATTGATCCATGTATTTTATGTTGAGCTCGTCTCAACCATTGATTAGAACATTTGTATCTTTTAATCTTAGCCACCCATTTGAAAAGTGGTTAGGATTTTGGTTCTCTCATTCCTATTTAAAGGAGAGAGCTTCTCATTTGTAAGGGGTCTTTGGCTCTTGGATCTGGATAATAGAAAAACTATTCTTAAGGAATTTTTTTTGGATCTCCTTTGCATCTGGTGTTCTTCGATGGTGATTCGAAAATCTATTGCTCCCTAGCATTTGGGTATTTGTTGTGAGATCTTTATTTTTTGGAAATATTGTCTTGTCTACAGGAGGGCGACTTCAACTTGGGCGTTTTTGCAGGGGTTCCTCAACTCGCTTGGATCGGATGCGCTTGTATCAGGGGCTTTTCATTAGTATCATTGCAATCTATGATTTCATCTTGCTATTTTTCTGTAGCATTTGTTCTTTTCTCGTGACGCAACAAATCTAATATGGTTGACGTTTGTTGTGCAGGAGAGAAGGCGCATTGGCTTCCTTGGGCAAATCATTTTACATAGAAGCTTCCTCAAATCTTCTCAAATCGATTGGTACCTCATAGATCATCATCATCAAGGCATCTATAAGGTTTTCCAGGTAAGATCTACAGGTTAGTTCTTTTTTTTCTAGATCTCAATCCATTGACATCTTTGTTTTCATGTTAAAACCCTAAATATTAAAAAATAAAAAAATATTATAGATCAAACCGCTTGATCTCGGGGCAAACCATTTATGGGTTTTGTAGATCGGGTCAAACCCTAAGTGGGTCTTCAACAACGTTTTGCTAAAGTGACTCCATTTGGCCCAAATCCCAAGGCATTGTTCTCTAAACCCTAAATATTAAAAATCAAAAAATATTATAGATCAAACTGCTTGATCTCGGGGCAAACCATTTATAGGTTTTGTAGATCGGGTCAAACCCTAAGTGGGTCTTCAAAAACGTTTTGCTAAAGTGACTCCATTTGGCCCAAATCCCAAGGCACTGTTCTGTAAACCCTAGCGCTACTCTTCATGTTACCTCCTCTTGCGATTTGATCTTTTCCTTGTGGTTCGGGTACTTTGATACTGCTATACCTTCTTTCGAGTCTATCCCATGGTACTAGATAGCCCAAATCATGTTCTTACCCTCCCTGCATTGGCCACGTTTCCCAAGGCAATGGATATCTTCATCTTTTGCTAGTACCTTGGTCTCGGATCTAGTAATAGGCTTATAGGTCACTTGTGTTTCTAACTTGGATCAAATTTCACATCTCATAAACCCCTGATCCAAGCCCTAGTTCACCTTGTGACGTCATCCATAGATCTAGGGTTTACTCCACCATACACCTTACGTACTTCAACTCCATTTGATTTGATCTAGTGTTTAGGTCTAATCTCTCCTGTCGAGAGTAGATCTGGGTCTCCCCCATTGTTGTCTTGGGCTAAGATAACATCAAGTGAAGATTGCCTCGATTGACATGACAACCATCCATTTGGGAGTCAAGGCTATCTTGGTTCCACCTCTTTAGTTGCTTGTCCCTCTACCGTCCATCCTGGATCCATCTCATATAGGCAACTACAAGGTTGGTGATCACATTTTGGCGTCGTTGCCGGGGAGGTAGAGGCGTACCTTGGTTCGACATACCTCACCTCTCCTACAACATTATCCGTTGGTGAACATGGCAATTCGTTCACCTGGCGACTCCACAACGCGACTCCACTGAGAAACAAACCCATCACATAAATCATAATGAATTCAAATGTATTATTAAGACGCATGAAGAAATTAACCGAAAACATAAATGAACTTGGAAGGCAAATAAACGAAAGGGATAAATGGAGGTCAAATTCTTGGTATGAGAATGATCTTGACCATGATTGTGGGTATGAGTATAATTATTACAATCCTTATGATACCCACCAATTCCCTTACCTGCACTTTAAAGGATGCCTAACCATCTCTAGTGAGCTGATGAACAAGTGTCAAACCCAATCAAAGCCTTGTAGCCAAGTAACCAGAGTTGTTGAAAAAAATGACAAACGGTCTCCTTTTGACTTTTTTGAAATACCTGGGGCACCTCATTCTATGCCAAACGACTACATTAGGAGGCTGCCCCAGTTTAGTGGAAATAATGATATATCTATTGAAAGTCATTTGGATATTCTCTAGGATTACATCGAAATTAGAGGTGCGAACAATGAAGATGTTTATATGCGAGCCTTGGGAGAATCCTTGCGAGGAGATGTTCAACTATGGTTTGATCATTTAGCACCGGAATCCATCACTGGGTATGACATGTTCAAAGATCTGTTAATTAATAAGTGGGGTAGGAACACTGAAAATTCTTTAGAGTGTCAATCTAGCAATGATTGTGCCGTTGATAATCAATATATTGACAATTTGCTTTCTCAATTGGATCATTCATCTCCTAAAATGTTCCAAATAATGAGCATTCCTACAATCCATAAGAATGTTACAGAGTACTTTGAGAATAATGTTTCAAAACCTCATGCTGAAACTAAGAGGGACATCAATCAAATCATACGAGATACTCTGTTATTATTACCTGAAGCAGTCACAGAGCAAATCTTGGATTTAATCCGTGGAAGGGAACCTAACAATCACCATCAAGAAAAATCTATAGTTGAGCCTTCCATTTGTGAGTCCATTAAAGAGCCTTTAGAAGAGCAACTCCATAGTCATTGCCTAATTGACATTAATTTGAGTCAGTATTCAAGCTATCCGAATCTGGATTCAGATTTTGATCATAACTTTGGAGAAGAAGAAAATTTTGAAAACAATATGACTTCTCCCGAGAGCCAATCATGTCATCATTATATAGTTGAAAAGCACGCTTGTAAAGTTGATAGGCAAACTGAAACTGAACTTATTGATGTTTTTCCTTATCTAGAGCTTAAGGAAGAACAATCACATGATGATACGGTTGTAAGGGAACTTGATCAAGAACATTGCAATGAGGGTCCTTGTCCTAATAGTATTGATAGAATCCTTCATCTAATCCTTAATCAGAATATGTTGGTTCAATGTGTGGATACTGACCTTGTTTCAAATCTTGAAATCACTCTTAAAATTAATTTGAAAGCTCTTTCCTCTCATCAAATTCTGAGATCAATTGTTCCAAATCTGGGAGAAAATTTTCAATCCACCCTCCCGTCCCAACATTTTGGGTCTTCTTGTATGGGTTTGTGTTCTAATCAAGCGATCACTTTTGAAATTGTTAGTCAAGAGTTTGAGCATGGTCACATAATTGGAGAAAATGCGCTTCATTTCCCTTCTCGATCATCTGTCGTGAATAATCTTTTGCAATTTATAAATCTTTTGTATGGGTGGTTGGAGAAGGTGTATAAAGATCAATTTCATCTTTTCTCCATTTTTAAGCAACAAACGGGCTTGATCTCATTCACAGTTTCATTACATTACAACTTGTCTCCATCTAATTCTCCCATTTCTTCTGGAGTAAATAGAATTGAATGTCCTAGTAAAGTAGAGGAGAAAACAAAGAATTGTTTGGAGTGGTTGAATCATGAGTCATATTGCCGTCTTCCATCAAGTACTAACTCACATACCTTTTATGATCCTATCAGTATCTTGATGGATGAGTTTCTAAAAAGTCAATTTCAGCCTTGGCATGATGTCATTCCAGATCTTTCTTTGAATTTCAAACAAGTTAGAATGGTTTCAATTCTAATATACATTGCTTCTAAACCATCTCCGGCTTGTTGGGTCATTAACTGTAAAGAAAGAACAATCGATCATTTCAGCAAGTGGTTACATTGGATCTATCATTTTACTTAGCACTTCCCTAATTGGTTAGGTTAGAGTAGGTAGGACCTGAATAAGCCTTTTCTGGGCAGTAGTTTAGCTTTTTAGTCTTGCACTTTTGGTCTTTTCCTGAAGCTCTTAGTGTAGTTTTCAATCTTAGCATGTTTTTCCTACAATAAAAAATCAAACTTTTCTTAAAAGTTATGGTTATAGATTAAATTAATTTTTTGTTTTTCAGTTTCATGCATTACAGTTTTAGTACTCTATTTTATTCACATATGGTTCTGACGACTGGTCTGTGAGTTTGGTATAGCTCTAGACATTTTGCAGATATTTGGTGGCATCTTGGTAGCGATTGCAAAGCTGGAATTTTGGATCGAGGATGCGAGAAGCAGAGTACGAGGATTGGATATTCTGAGGTTCTCAAGCGCCCTATTCAGCAGAGCACTTGTCCCAGTCGGAGCCAGATGTTATCACATATATAGTAGTCGGGCTACCATATTCTATTTTTCAGATTCCAGTACATTTTTCAGCCAACTCCCTTACATATGAGATGTTGAGATGAGCATTTATGATGGATCATTATTTTGTTTGATGGACTATAGTACTCTCCCATGCCATGACTGAGTCTCAGGACACTCAGATCTGAGGACTGATGTAGTCATTTAGCCATTTGCAGAGCAGTTTGTAGTGCCCAGATTTGCATCAGTGTTTACTCATTGGACAGATGTTGGTTCAGATGGATTATTTGCATGTTTATGACTCGGCTTATATTATCTTGTGTTATGGTTATCATTGCCCTGATACTCATTTTTGTGACATGTATTAGCATTTACTGTCATGATCCGACGGTCATATAAATATGTGGACTTGGATGTATCTATATTATGTATTGATGTCCCTACTCAAACCTGGAAGTTCCTGATCTATACTCATTAGTTTTACCCTCCTTAGGGAGAATAGAGGTAGTCATTCCCACCATACTTTGGCTTGCTAGTGTTGGTTTCATTATTCACTATCTCCACCCATCCATTACCTTCCAGTTATGTTTTCAACCCAACCAACTACTTGACTTGTGGCATGGAGGACCTTTCCCCACTAGAGCCTTTGTTGGACAAGCCTCCTTGTTTATTTGTGTCTCGGCTCTGAATTGCCTACGTTGTGTTGGCTCACCTGAAACAAGTAGCGCTGCCATCAATACAATGTATTTGGAAATGAAATGAATACCTTATGAAAAAAAACCCACTCATGAAAAGTAGTGTTTTTAAATATACGTGAATGCAAGGCTAGCCTAATGAAATTGGCTTTGAAATATATTGAAATGAATATCTTAAAACATTCATGAAAAGAAGTGTTTTTCAACATACATGAATGCATAAAGCCTAGAATAATAAAAGTCTGTATAATATATACGTCAACCAAGGCTATGGAAAATCAAAAAACAATGATTCATAAAAGTTCTATCTGAAGATTGCTGGCCTTACTTGTATTTGATTTGGATTGTGAGCATTTGTCAAGGTGAATATGCACCTCTTAATGTAATTTACCCATTTGTGAGACACTGCCATCCCATGTGTTGTTGCTTGTCCGGCATATGCTAGAGTGAGTATTCCCTTTCCATATCCAAAGTGTCACAAGGTCAAATTGGTGGTCATCCTTTGGCCTAGCCCTATGAACTTTAGCCTTCACCCTTCACTAGCAAATTGATTACAACTATGAAGTGAGTATAGTCTTGAAAGTCTGGTCTGAGTTGTAATAAATAAATGAAACCCTATACATTTGGTTGATAGATCGCCAGTGAATGACTACTAATTATTAGAATTGTTACTTGAATGATTTGTAGAGCATGACTTATCCTTTGAACACTTGCAGTAGATGGATGTCAGCCTGAGTTATATTATTGGTTATCTAGTCATTTACAGATTATTATTTTGTCTATCTTGGTATATTAGTTGTTGTAGATGATCATGCAGAGACCTATAGGGTGTATGAGTACACACCTTAGATGGATTTGGACTCCCCAAGTCCAATGATACAGCTTGTTTTTCAGTTCCGGGCACAGCAAAGATGATTTAGTTCATTGTACCTTTCTGGTGCAGTTTTGCCATACTGGATGGCCTATTTGAGCAGGGAGGTGATTTGCTTGGATCTCCTACGGTGTTGTATGAGGGATGGGGGGGCCAGCCACTTGTTTGTACCATATTACCCCCTCCCAGAAAACCTGGTTGGCTCAGTTGGATAACGCAGGCACCCTAGGAGGTTGTTTTTGGCATATCACATTTCTCGAGGCAGATAAAAAATAATTAAAATGGCCACTGAAAAATAAAAAAAAATATTATAGATCAAACCGCTTGATCTCAGGGCAAACCCTTTTTGGGTTTTGTAGATCGGGCCAAACCCTAAGTGGGTCTTCAAAAACGTTTTGCTAAAGTGACTCCATTTGGCCCAAATCCCAAGGCATTGTTCTCTAAACCCTAAATATTAAAATTCAAAAAATATTATAGATCAAACTGCTTGATCTCGGGGCAAACCATTTATGGGTTTTGTAGATCGGGTCAAAACCTAAGTGGGTCTTCAAAAACGTTTTGCTAAAGTGACTCCATTTGGCCCAAATCCCAAGGCACTATTCTTTAAACCTAGCGCTACCCTTCATGTTGCCTCCTCTTGCGATTTGATCTTTTCCTTGTGGCTCGGGTACTTTGATACTGTTATACCTTCTTTCGAGTTTATCCCGTGGTACTAGATAGCCCCAATCCTGTTCTTACCCTCCCTGCATTAGTCACGTTTCCCAAGCCAGTGGATATCTTCATCTTTTGCTAGTACCTTGGTCTCGAATCTAGTAATAGGCTTATAGGTCACTTGTGTTTCTAACTTGGATCAAATTTCACATCTCATAAACCCTTGATCCAAGCCCTAGTTCACCTTGTGACGTCATCCATAGATCTAGGGTTTACTCCACCTTACACCTTACGTACTTCAACTCAATTTGATTTGATCTGGTGTTTAGGTCTGATCTCTCCTATTGGGAGTAGATCTAGTTCTTCCCCATTGTTGTCTTGGGCTAAGATAACATCAAGTGAAGATTGTCTCGATTGGCGTGACAACCATCCATTTGGGAGTCGAGGCTATCTTGGTTCCACCTCTTTAGTTGCTTGTCCCTCTACCGTCCATCCTGGATCCATCTCATATAGCCAACTACAAGGTTGGTGATAACAGAGGTATGATAGAACCAAACAAGAACCAACACTCCTTTACGCTAGATATCCCTGCATAGTTTGAACAATGACTACACCAAAGCGTTATATCCGGGAGTACCTATTCAAAAGATTAGAACGTATGCATACAAACAAATAAAGCATACAAATCTAAGATCTACTCACATAAATAACTCAGAGAAACAAATAAGAAACTACATACACACACACATCCCTATGCCTCCCCCTACCACTGAGCCCCCTCCTCTCTCTCTTATTATACACTTCTACCAATTACATTAATCGTTCAAAGACCGGTTAGAACAACAAAGAATGTAGCAAGAAAACGATATAGTTATACCTCATGCAACACAAAATCACCACACTAATGCCCGACACAAGTATGCCTCCAAAGCCTTTTGATTTCATTCAATAATGCAACAAACTGATTACAATTGATACAAGAGCAAAGGTTCCATACAATTCTCGTGTCAAAATGAAGAAAACTTGCTCTCTTAAATAGAAAAACTCAGCATGAGAGGGCACACCTGCTAAAGGATGAGCTTGATAGCTTGGTGTGACTTGGATGTGAGTTGGATCCCCATGCTTTGGGGCATAAAGAAGGCAACTACCAAATTGTCAAAAGCTTAGCCTCAAACCAAATCTTTCTTTCTTGGGAAAAGCATCCCTCTTGGAAAAAAATCCAATCTGATATTTAGCAACCATTTCTTTCCTTTTGGTGACTTGTAACTCTTTAGGAATAATTCTATTTACCTTTGCCAACTCACGGAAATTGATTTCGGCAAGTTTCTTTTATTTTTTAATTGCCAAATTTTTTAATTATCTCATTTTTTTGGTCTTTTGGGGGTTTTTCGAGTAATTATTAATTTTGGAGTTAAATAATTACTCGAAAACTTAGGAAAGTGGGTCTAAGGGTTAAGTGGGTGCTCTAAGTAAGAAAATGAGCACCCCCATGGAAAAAAAAAACCTCCTAGCTACACTTTTATGACTTTTTAGAGCTTTACAATAACTTATTAAAAATAAGCCTGTAAAAATGGATTACAATAAAAATAAAAAATCCAAAAATTAAAATAAAACTGTGGGGGAATTAGGACATGTTCATAATGACTCAAAATAATGATTAGCATTGTAATATACATCGACAAATAGGTTTTAATAACCTCCCAAGGCCTAACCTACAAGGCAATTATTCTCACTTTGGAGGCTTGGGTGAAAAACTCAAATTATTTATCACTTAAAAACGATAGATAATTAACAAGGAAAACACACCTTAGAATAATGCATTGATGACTAAATCCTAGGAAAACAAACATTTTACATAAAGGCATCATGCTAACTCATTTTATTACAATTCCCCATGGGGTATGAACATGTCTAAAAAAAATAAAAAAGGGCCTAAAAAGGCCTGCATGGACTTCTAAACTTGAAATTTGAACAAGTAATTGTTCATCTTTGGCGGCTCATTTTAGAAACCCAACTTAGTGCAACTTAGATGGTAACAGAGGCCAAGCACCAGCTCAATTCATTGGGTAGGATTTTCCAGTAGTTCCATCTTTACGATATCGAGACAATGGAACATTTCATCTTTTGATGCCTCAAATTCTTCAAATATCTAGCCAATACAAGGGAGGCCCTCACATATTCTCCGATCACTTACCACATCGATTTCCATCCAAACGATGACATCCTTCTTTTCAATGCCCCCATCTGACAAGTGTTAGATTTCAAAGTTACCTTGAAATCCTTTCCACGATGATTGTGGGTTCTTCATGTAATGTGGATGCATGGTGTGTTGATTACACTTGGTTGTACCATGATGGGCATACAAATTGGAGGTAGCTTGCTCATGGATTTCCATGTCTTCACACGATGCTTATGTGACACACTTCCTTGGAGCGTTAGAGACCTAGATGAAATGTTGGCTTTCATCACGGAGTGCACACTTGGAGAGATTGGTCGCTTCCTTGAGAGGATGAATTGCCTCAAAGGAGGGGCATTGGGCATCTTGGAGGCATGACAACACATGGTCGCCCGCATGGAGGTTTATATTTAAGTTGAGGACACTTGGGCTGAAGAGTGATCATGTAGGTGTGGCGGTCCTGAAGCGAAACATGGCTTAGGAGGTAGCATTAGAGCTTTGGAAGCCTTTGCGAGAGGAACATTAGACACTTCTAGAGGATAATTCAACCTTGGAGCTTTGTTTATTGGACGTGCATGCCTTGGAGCTTGACATGTGTCACCTAGAGTTGGAGCGATCCACATGTAGAGTTTGGTTGCTTGTAGTGGACTATGTCCACTTGTTATTTTTGGCCTCCCTCACCTTCATTTATAAAGGTAGGAGAAAGTCTTTTCATCATATTCATTGTAATTCATTTTTGTAATCATATGCTTGTGATAGAGATGTGAGAGATCGTGTGAACCAATCTCCTGGTACTCCTTCATTGTATTTTCTATCTCTACCTTGAAAAGTAGGGTTTAGAGGGGGAATTCAAGGAAATACTAGGGCTAGGATTTCTCCCTGAGGAAACAAAAAGACTAGGGTTTTAAACCCTAGAACAACAAATGAAGCATTTGATCTTGTAGCACCTATGAGAAGACTAGGGATTTGTGCCATTTGAAAACCCCAATTCGTGTGCTTGTTGTGGAGAAGATATAGGGAGATGATCTTGTACACTTGTGGATTCAAGTGTAGGTGCCAAGGAGGTCTTGTCACTGTGTATACAAGCTTGTTTAGGGACTTTGGTGGACTGACCAGCTTTGGTTAGGAATAATTACTAGCTAGGAGGAGTTGGTAGCTAGGGCTTTGTTATGGTTTCCCTATCAAAGGTTTAGAGAGATTGACTAGTAATAGTTTGTATTAAGGTGTTGGTAAGTACTTGTATTTCATCTTCTATATAAATATATGTGTCTGTGTGTGAAGTGTTCCATCTGTCCAAATTTTGTGTACTTGCAAGATTTGGATTTTAGCTTCTGCTATATCTACATGATTGAGTAGATTCTAGCGTTGGTTACACATGTTGCTTTGACATAACAATCAGCAAAATTTGTTTACTGGTTTAACACATATCTAGAGGATGGAGGAGCAGATTTACCACTTGTTGCCGCCTGAAACACACTTGACCATGAAAAAGTCTTCCAACCACTAGGTGTGTTCCTGAGGGCAACTATGAGTTTAGAACCCAATGTCACCTCAATTCATAACTCCTCTGTTTAGACCCAACTCCTAAAAAGGTCAACGGGTGTAATCCCTATTTACTATGTCTCAAAGGTTGTGTTTTAGGAGTTAAAAGATGATTAGATTAATTTAAGCTTTATGGCAATCAATCATGCAAAAATGCAACAATTTCAAATGACAGGCAAACCTTCCTACTGTGTATTAGTGAAATAACCCCTAGTTAACAGCTCGGTTTAGCAACATAAATGTAGTTACTGTCATTAGAGAATTAATCCCTAGAGAAGTATCAAGGTCCCTACATTGTTGGCTTGTGTGGTTGTACTGACATCTGTATGGTCTTAATGTACAACCCTGCTAGGCTGCCCTGCAAAATAGAATCTCCACCTGGCTGGTACGACCCCCCTATTTCTATGTCTATTGCAATCTCTCTCTACCAAATATGGAAAGTAGAAAGTCCTCTCTCCAATCCAATGCTTGAATTTCTCATGTGTCTCTCTTGTGTCTTGTCTTTTATCTTATTAAGATTAACCAAAACCCTAACTCCAATGGTTGAGATCAGATCCCACTCACTTAAGATCAATAGTTAAGATTCAATTAATTAACTTAAATCACTAATGCCAAAAAATTAGGCATTTCTCCAAATTAACCTCAATTAATCTATAAAGGCATTCACTTTAATAATTGACTTTAATAAAGTGAAGTTTCAAGGTTCCTAAAATGTATTAATGATGATTTCTATAAGTAACACACACTCATGGAAATACTTGTCTATGCCACAAACATCAAGTATTTCCATGAGAAAGATCTTAAAACAACGCTCAAGAGAAAGATCTTGAACCCCCCAAATTCTTTCAAAATGATCTTGAAATAAACTTGAAAAGCATCAATTAGAGTAGTTCTCAATTTTTTAGTTTAGAACCTGATTAAACCTACTTAAATTGCACTTATTAAACATGAGTGTAAAATTGGCAAGGCACTATGTACCTGTAATTTCCACTCCACAATAAAAAATGGAACAATAACTAAAAATTCAAAGCTACAAACTATATGCATATGGATGGTAACAATCCTAAAATCTAACAATGGAAAATAAATAAATTGAACTAATTGACAATATTGATAGTGTATTATGAGTTATGTGTGTGTGTATGTATATATGAGCACTAACAATATAGCATCATCATTGACAAATTAAGTTTCCAGAATCGTCTAGGACCAGGGGGGATACATCGTTCCCCGTTTTGGAAACTAAAACAAAGCGGATACGGCTTGGAAACGGCGCTAAAACAATTCCAAGCGGTATCCAAAAAACAAAAACGTTTCCAAGTTGTTTCCTGGAACATTACCAAGCCATATCCAAAAAACAAAAAACGTTTCCAAGTTGTTTCCTGGAATGTTTCCAAGCAATTTCCAGTTGTTTCCAACAGTTTTCAGCCCTTTCCTAAATCATTTCCTGATTTTTTGAAACTTTTCAGCGCTATGGAGCAAGTTTCCAGCTGGAAATTGTGATTTTTTAACATGAAAAAAAAACTAAAGAGAAACTATAAAACCCTAACCCTAAATTGAGCCTACAAAATTAATATAAATCCTTAAATCCTATAAATCAAGATTTAAACTCTCATCTTAAATTTATGAATGGTAAATCTGAGTTTTTATGTCATGATTTTTTTCTCATATTTTTCCAAAAATGATAAGGGCTTACTTTTGGTTCAAAACCCCACTAATCCATGGACATTTTCTTGCATCAAATGCTTGTCTACTATAGTGTTAGTGTCACAGCCTAGTGTAGAAGTACAATGACTGTTTTACTGTCTTTTTTCTTATCTTTTTTTCCAATTCCTCAACTTTGTTGCAAATAAACCCCAAGACTTGCATATGTAATAAACCAACTTGAATTTCAAGATTGGGACAGTGGCAGTTTCAGCACTTCGCATTTATGAAGGGTTACATGTACCACCACATATTTCCAATAATCTTCAAATAGGTGAATTCTCCATAATGTATACACGTGATATTTTAATCTTATTTTAAGCATTTTTATCATTGCTATAAAGAGCAAACCAGCATAGATCCATCTTAAACCCGGATCTATCAAGCATGGAGAGGGATCCAATTTCTTGATGTGTAAATCTTTCTTATCATAAATTTTTTACACAAAAAATTTACACCTCAAGGAATTGGATACCTCTCTGTGCTTGACAGATCTAGGTTTAAGATGGATCTATGCGGGTTTTAATTTTTTTTATTTTATGAATGGACATGGATTCTTTTAATTACTTTTTATTTGGTTTTAATTTTTTATTTTATAAGTTGACATGAATTTTTTAATCACATTTTATTTTTGATAACATAACGTAACGTAACGTTACATTACATGACAACATCTCCCCCATACTGGACTGTAGAGCGCCTTGCTACTCTTGGTGCAAATATCCAAGGGAAGTGGTGTCTAGATAGTGTTATAGCATAGAGTGTAATATCGCATGTCATCACACATTTTATCATATTGCTCAACGCAAGCTAACTTATTTATACTAGAGTGACTAACCAATCCCCTTAAAACATGGCTTATTAAATCAACTTTGATCATCCAAGTCAGTCCCAAAAAGTTAGATAACCCCATGAATTTAGGCCCTTTATGCACCAGTCAGTTAGTCAACCAACCCTCACTCACCTAGTTGATTCTCTAGTTAGTCCATTGATTGACCCAAATACACCTAAACCAAGTCACTGACTTACCTCCAAAATTGTGTTTAATCACAAATTTCAACACTTCTTTTAGAGGTGTACCACTTGATTTCAACCTTCGATTAATTTTAGGGTTTGAAATCGATGTTTAGAAGTAGTTGATATGTTCTTGATTGAATGTTTGATAAGGGTTGGCTTATCTATGGTACTTAGTGTTAAAGATAGTGCAGCTGTGATACCCATTCGCAGGGAGGATGGTACCCTAGTCAATTAACTAGGGCAGAGTAAGACCCTAGAAGGTACCCTAGGGCCTCCAGTAGTCTCCTGGCTTCTTAGTCTGGGACCAAGCAGGTTGATGCCATGGCAAAGTCCCTAACATATGGTTAAGGCCCCTATATGTCTCTAGGGTATTCTGGTGTGGGACCAAACAGTTTCTTGGACATTATGTCCAAGCAGATCCTGCAGGTTGAGACATAGACTTCCTGGTATGGGACCAGGCAGATTCTTGGTCAGGGACCAAATAGTTCCTGCAGGTATATTATTGGTCAACTAACCAGGTGGATCTTGGTCAAGTTGACCAAGATGATGATGTGTGATGTCCTCTCTCCTAATCGGTTATTGCTAGGTTGTTTCTCAAGGGACTGGCCACCCTTTGATGATGTCACCTGCACCTAACCCTTAGGAGCAGTATTGAGGACCAGAGGATCACATCATCCAGTTTGGATCATCTCCTTATACAATGATGATAAAAATATATGTAACAATGTACCTTGAGATAGAAAAGATTAAAATCATTGCTCTTGTTAGTCCTATGGGTAAAAGGGGTTTTTTATCCGCCTTTATGGTACACCTTGGTCTTATGGGTATGAGGGTTTCACTTTCTTCTTATTGTGAACCCCTTTAGTTGATCTTCTACTTGGTCCTAGCACTCTTATTGTGTGTACCTTTAGTATGATGACTTTTATTTTATGGTTTTTAATTTGTAAGACCATTGGACCATTGATACCCTATCCTAAGTCAACTTTTAGTTTATGGTTTTTATTTTGTAAAACCATTGGACCATTGGTACCCTGTCCTAAGTCAACTTTTATTTTATGGTTTTTATTTTGTAAGACCATTGGACCATTGGTACCCTATCCTAAGTTAGCTTTTATTTTATGGTTTTTATTTTTGTAAGACCATTGGTACTCTATCCTTAGTTCACTCCTAATAGCTAGGAGTAGTTGAGTGATCTTTCTAGAAGGCTTGTCAAGATTATAAACTAAAGTTTTACTTCTTCATTTGTGTGTCTCTCTTGTTGGCCATGACTTTGTGTCTCTCTGCTGAGCCGTGACTAGGTCTTGCTGGGCCATGACTGTATCTTGTCTCTGTTGGGTCGTGACTGTGTCTTAGGGATGTCACTGTGTCTTATCTCTGTTGGGTCGTGTCTGTGTTTTATCTCTGTTGGGCCGTGACTGCATGTCTCTTCTCTGCTGGACATGTCTGTGATTATTCTCTACTAACAGGTCGTGACTGTTTGAACACTTTTTGACTGGGTTTACATGGACTGTGGTGCCCTAGAGCTTTGACTGTGTTAAACCCTAGATTATAGGTCTTTAGTAGAGGTAAGTCTGCTAGAGGAAGCTGTGACTTTTAGGGTGCTTATTTGTGATTGGGGCTGAGTATGAATGGGATTTGTTACTGTATATATCTGACCTAAACCCATAGCACTTTAACCTTTCTCTCTCTCTCAAAGTATGACCTATGACAGCTTGTTCTTACAGTGACAAGCACGGACATAATATGTCTGGGTATAAGGCAGATCCAAACCAGATCTAACCAGCAGTGCTATTGTTCTATATTTGTTATTCATTAGTCTGTATTGTACTACTGCTCTTGTTAGTATTTATGTTATGTACATTGCATTTGATGAATTGTATCTCAAGGACCAACTTTAACACAATGACCAGCAGAGAGTTAAAGTTGAAAGAGATGAAAATTATGTTTTGAGTTTATTACAGCTGTACTGTTCTGGATCTAGCTCTGTTTAATTATTGTTTTGTGCATTAAAATATAAAATTTTAATTTTCTCATACCAAACCCTAACCTAACTTCAAACTTTAAAACTTAGGAGTCAAGATATAAGAATATTATCTATGACAATATTTGAGTTTGCTAGTTTCAATTGTTATAAATGGCATGACAGCCTCTAAAACTAATTGCTGAATGGCATTCTGAATTATGTATGTCTCATGGTATATATATATATATTGTCATTTCCCCACCGTATCGTATCCAACTTTTTTAAAAATTTGCCATATACATTTCCCTCCCAATATCCATATCCGTTCCCGTATCCATTTCAGTGCAACTTAGTTGACAAATCATTCGTGTTGTCAGATATTTCAAACCATTTTACAGAGTGCTTACAATGCATTCATCTCTCAGGTGCTATATCTTATTTGGCAATATACAGCACCAGCTAATATACTCTTCCTACAAGCCTGGATCAATTTTATGAGTATCGTAGGATTCTTTAAAGTTCAAAGAAATATGAAAGGCAAAGGCGGTTACAGGTTCACTCCAGAGAAGGACATGGAACTGAACACAAAGTGGCCATTCATCCAGTCCTACAGATGAACATAGAGTATTCACATTGCAATAAAATTCATTTACTAATTATCTTGGAGAAAATGCATGTAAAGAAACAAATGAAAGGATAAAGCAAATGCAGGCATCAATGTGGCTAGAAACTGCATTTCTCTATATAAGCCATCTCTTGCTGCTAAACATTTAGTAAATTGTGTACAAGTTCTCACTATTTTGTGGAAAGTTCTTAGTACCTGTATGAGTTAGTAAACACTCCCAAAGATGTGATGCTCTGGAAACTGATAGGGATTTCTGATCTGAAGAAAGATGCTCATCACAATCTTCAGCATCGTCATCAAAATCAACCTTGCGATTATTCGATTCCTGAAGCTTTTCTAACTCTTGGTGCAAGTAAGCCTTCAAAAAAGGATGAAAGGTAAATGTTCATTTAGTAAACAGCACTCAGCAAAACTAGTACATTATATAAACATGATGAATCAGTGATACAGTTTTATTCAATCCTGAAATATACAACCTAATAATTGCCTGCTATATTTACTGATGTACATCTTTTGTCAATCAACAACTCTAATACCTCTTCAGCAGAAAGAGCACGAAATTCTGCAGTCATATCATGAGCTAAGCTGGACCACAATGCTTGTCTCTGCACAGCTGCTGTTGTACTTTCTAAGAAACGCTTTCGTTCAAGTGCTATCCTGGCCTGAAGCATGAAACAGATAGCATGCAAAATAATATATAATTAATCTAATATTATGATCTATCAAAAGTCATCACTGAAAACATTGAACATAGGAGATATACACCAGAAATTTTACCTTCCTTTGCAGATAAAAACAAACTACTTAAACACATAGTATGACATTGTAATTTCCAGGTTCCAAATCGTAAATAAGATAAAATATTGTACAGCATTGATTAAGATAAAGAGATACAAGTGAAACTTAAAGAAAGAGTATACAAGTGAAAGCTAAAAGATAAAGAGATAGAGGTGAAACTTACAGAAAGAGCATAAAAAGGGTAACGCAAAAGGGTAGATAGACCCCAGAAAAGAGAGAAGGGGAGGGGGGGGGGCCGCGGAGGGAGAGAGAGAAAGGGGGAGGGGCATGCGCCGCGGAGGGAAAGAGAGACTGCACTGCATTAGATATAGATGTAAATAAAGAGGAGAGAACAGAAGCATCTCCCTCTATACTAACCACATGAGGCAGCCAATGCAAATCACAATAAAGTTCTTCAGGGAGTGGCCAGGACAGAGAGGGCTTTGCTGGGCAATTCTAAAAGAAGCTCAAACATGGTCCACCCAAGCTCCCCTATCATTTGGATCCAAAAAGAAAAATCTAGTGATGTGCGTCAGGTTGCCTGACCTAGGCTGTAAGGCAGCTCCTTGCTAAAAGCAGGTACCTTGCTAGGTCTTAACGATAGTATTCTGTCAAGCCACGGATCGAAAGGATGTGCACTATGTGACCAATCTGGTATCACCTAAAATTGGCATGTCATAACATTCCTCCAGTTTGGTTAGATCTACTGGGGTCACTCAGATAGTATCAACGAGCAGCCTGCAGCTTTCATGAATGTGCATGGTTTTGATCCAGCAACTTTTTGGGCACCCATTTGGCTCTTCTATTTAGCCATACCCTCAGATTGCCCAAGGACCTCCTATTTCAGTAATTTTCAACCAACAGGGGAGTTTACATGCACATTTCAGCAAGTTGGCAGACTATTACAGAATATTACTAGGTTTTTTCTAGTTTATATGACTAAGTTTAGGCAAATATTATACTGGAGACTATCTGAGAAGACTTTATATTATATTTTGATGTTGAGGTGCACTTTACTATTTTTCATGAGGATTACTACATGACTACTATTTATCCAACTACACAAACACACCTAAGAAGAAAAATAACTAAAATAAACTAAGCAGATATGTATCTAGTGTTACTTATCATGGTGAATGCCTTTTTAGTTTGCTGTTATTTCATTTCTATTAGTTTTGTACCTAGAGGTGTTTCCCTAGGTGACTTTTGCCTTAGTCACTTAGAGAGGGGGCATAAAGTGACCCTTGCATTAAATGACTAAAGTGAAAGCATTTAATTTGACTTCAGAGTGTTAAAGTCACTTTTTGATAAATTTAAGTGGGTGAGTGAAATTAATATTTTGAGAATAAAATATGAGCAATTAATTTCATCCGTTGATCTAATCTAATCTCCACCTTTAAATTAGACTCACCCTAGGGTTCACTCAAAAAGGCAAAGGAAAGGCATTTTGCCTCATTCTTGAGAGAAGAAGAGCTGATAGAGCTGAAGCGAGTGGGAACAATTTTCGAGACAGCTTGCTGGAGAGATTTTGGTGGGCACGAATTTCGAGACAGATTGCCCAACGATCCCCTATTTCAGTAATTTTCAACCAACAATGGAGTTTACATGCACATTACAGCAAGTTGGCAGACTATTACAAAATATTACTAGGTTTTAACTTTTTTCTAGTTTATATGACTAAGTTTAGGCAAACATTATACTGGAGACTATCTGTGAGGACTTTATATTATATTTTGATGTTGAGGTGCACTTTACTATTTTTAATGAGGATTACTACATGACTACTATTTATCCAACTACACAAACACACCTAAGAAGAAAAATAACTAAAATAAACTAAGCAGATGTGTATCTTGTGTTAGTTATCATGGTGAATGCCTTTTTGGTTTGTTGTTATTTCATTTCTTTTAGTTTTGTACCTAGGGAGGTGTTTCCCTAGGTGACTTTAGTCTTAGTCACTTAGAGAGGGGACATAAAGTGACCCTTGCATTAAATGACTAAAGTGAAAGCATTTAATTTGACTTTAGAGTGTTAAAGTCACTTTTTGATAAATTTAAGTGGGTGAGTGAAATTAATATTTTGAGAATAAAATATGAGCAATTAATTTCATCCGTTGATCTAATCTAATCTCCACCGTTAGATTAGACTCACCTTACGGTTCATTCAAAAAGGAAAGGGAAAGGCATTTTGCCCCATTCTTGAGAGAAGAAGAGCTGAGAAAGCTGAAGAGAGAAGCAAAAGAGAGTGGGAACTATTTTCGAAACAACTTGCTACAGAGATTTTGGTGGACACGTATTTCGAGACAGCCCTTATTATTTTGCACAAAACCCAAGGACTGTACGGCTGCATTTATTGCAGGCAAAAATTTCGACGAATTACAGAATTTGTACTGTACGGTTTTGGGCATGGTTTCCGAGGAACATTTTCGGCACAGAAATCGAGGGAAAGAACAGGCATGGTTTTCGAGGTTGCTGACAGCATTTTCCAGGCACAGTTTTTTAGGACTGTACAGCAGCATTGAATGCTATCTGTATTGTACGGATTTCCTGTTGTGTATGCACAGAAATCAAGGGCAGATATTTTCTCTTTCTGCATAGAAATCGAGGCTGAAAGTTGATGCTATTTCGGCACTATTTTCGAGAAAAATATTGCACAGAAATCGAGGCAGCCTGTTGGGTTGAGATAAGTTGGATTTTGACAGTAAATGAATGTCTGATTTTTTCCTGAAGCATAATAAAAACTTTCTCTCTGACTGGTTTTCCCCTTGTGGGTTTTTGGAGTTTTTTATAGGGCCATTGGCCAAAAATTCCTGAGTACTGTGTGTTGAATGGCGTGCATTTTATTTACTTTTTGTCCATGAAAAAGTGAAGTTACAACAGTGTTATAAAGTCTGATATTTATGTTTATTTCCAGCATTTTAAATTTCTGAGAATGAAGTAAACTGAGACAATATTTTTAACTTTCTAAGAATGAAGTAAACCGAGACAATATTTTTAACTTATAGCCGGAGGCTGAAACTTGTGAAAAATCTACACGGTATCAGAGCTGAGTGGGGCAAAAAACTAAATATTTGTAGACTGACAGCCATTTCTAGAATTCAGAAAAACTTTTGTGACATTAGTACATTTTGGTGAAACTTGTTCTTTGAAAAAAATGACTTCCGTTGGGTTGAGAACTAAGGATAGGTTGGATGGGGCAGCGAACTTTGTCTCATGGAAGGCCTGGATTTTACTTGTGTTGAGGGAGAATGAGTTTTGGGAGGAGGTAGTTAGAAACACTACAACAAATCCCATTGTCATTCCCGCTGCTGCTAATGCGGTAGCATATTCAGCCTTTAATAAGAAGGATATTAAAGCCATGAGGATTATCTTAGATGATGTTAAAGACCATGTTATACCTCACATTTCAGCTAAGGATCATGCGCATGAGATGTGGACTGCTTTGACCGGATTGTTTGAGAGTTCCAATGAAAATAGGAAGATGGCTCTGAGAGAGAAATTGAAGAGTATCAAGATGGTCAAAGGAGAGGTTTGTATGACTTATCTTACTAGGATCTCTCATGTGAGAGATGAGCTTGCAGCTATTGGGGTGGTGGTTACTGGTCCTGGGCTAGTTCATACAGCCTTGAATGGGGTGACTGCACCTTGGGTTGTGTTTGTACAGGGTTTGGTGGCTAGAGAGAACTTAGGGCTAGTTCGTACAGCCTTAAATGGGGTGATTGCACCTTGGGTTGTGTTTGTACAGGGTTTGTTGGCTAGAGAGAACTTACCATCATGGGACAGGATCTGTGATGATTTTGTTCAGGAGGAGACTCGGAGAGGTCTTCTGCAATGTAGTGGTTCTACTAGTAGACAGGATGAGGAGGATGTGGCGTTGACAGCAAAGGGGAAGAACAAGAACAAGAAGGGTCCCAAGAAGGGAGGGGCCAAGCAGCAGGATGGGCAGAAGAGGGCTCTAAGCACTGTAAAGTGCTTTGCATGTCACAAGATGGGGCACTATGCTGGGCAGTGTCCTAACAAGAAGAAAAAGCAGCAGCAGACAGCAGCTTTAGCGAAAGTCAATGACTTTGCCGCGAGATTTCAGAGTGAGTTTTCACTGTGCACTGGGCATGTTGAGATTGAGAGAGCATCTATTCTCACCAGTGCGGATGTTAACAGACAGAGGGAGTTTTCCCTTGTGACAGACCATTCCTACAGTGCATCTACTTCCAGCACTTGGTATATAGATAGCGGAGCCTCGAGCCACATGACAGGTGCTCGTGAGATGTTCTTCGAGCTTTCACAAACAAAGACAGATGTGGAGGTTGTGTTGGGAGATGACTCAGTAGTCAGATCTGTTGGGCGTGGGACCATTACCTTTCAAAGGGAGTCCATGAGTCCCATGGTGTTGCAAGATGTATTGTATGTACCTGGGCTGAAGAAGAACCTAGTTTCGGTTTCCATGATTGAGGATCAGGGTCTTCGGGTGTCTTTCCTAGATGGATATGTGCATATGTTTCCCAAGACTGCAGGACCATCTGCTTCAGTTACCATTGGAGTGAGATGTGGGAACATGTATAGGCTCTTGTTTCAGCCTCAGCTTGCCTTGGCACATAGCAGCAGCAGTGAGCTTTGTGAGCTTTGGCATATGAGAATGGCTCACTTGCATCATCCAGCCTTGGGGTTGTTGAGACAGATGGTTACAGGTTTACCGCAGTTCAACACAGGGCAGAGTGATGTGTGCAGGGGGTGTGCTTTGGGAAAGTACACCAAGACTGCTTTTTCGAGCAGTGATAGCAGGTCAGCAAGGACCCTTGACTTGATACATTTGGATTTCTGCAAACCGATGTCTTTTGTGTCCTTGAGAGGATACGAGTATTATGTCACATTCATTGATGACCATTCCAGGAAGACCGGGATCTACTTTCTGAAGAGCAAGAAGTTCGAGTAAGTCTTGCAGAGGTTCCAAGAGTTCAAAGCTCTTGTGGGGAACCAAACAGGGAGGAAGATCCGAGTTCTTAGATCGGATAACGAGGGTGAGTATACCTCCAAGGAGTTTGATGGATTTTGTAGACAGGAGGGTATCAGGAGACAGTTGACAGTTCCATATACTCCAGAGCATAATGGAGTAGCAGAGAGGAAGAACAAGTCCATTGTTGAAGCAACCCAAGCTATGCGACATGACCAGTCTCTTCCTTTCTTTCTCTGGGCTGAGGCTTGCAGCACAGCTGTATATCTTCAGAACAAGAGTCCCCATCGTGTCGTGGGAAATATGACACCTGAGGAGTGTTTTTCAGGCAAGAAGCCTGAAGTTAGCCATTTTCGGATATTTGGTAGTCTGTCTTACTCTCATGTCCCTTCAGAGAAGAGGACAAAGTTGGAGCCCACTGTAGAGAAGGGCATGTTTGTGGGTTATGATAAGACTTTGAAAGCCTTCTGTATTTACCTTCCCTCTCAAAGGAAAGTGTGGTGAGAAGGGATGTGAAGTTTGAGGAAGAGCGGGCCTTCAGGAAGTCGAGAGAGTCAGACCAGGGAGAGCAACAGGTTCTTGCACCTCAATTTGTTGCACAGGTTCCATCAACGCAGCAATCAGGATCACAGGTTTCCGGGGTTACAGGACCACACAGTGTTGGCACAGGTTCACCAGGTTCAGTGGTTTAAACAGCAGGGTCTTCGGGGACAAGTGATGGGTCTACTATTACAGGTACACCATACAGGGGATCAGGATCGGGATCAGGATCAAGATTACAGGGTACACCAACTTCAGGTTCACAAGTGACTGGGGGTACTAGCTCTGCTAGTTCTTCAAATGAGGATAGACCAGTGTGCGAGCAGTCTTCAAGGGAGAAGAAGCCTGAGTGGCTTCAAGAGACCTTGAAGGATGCTATGAAGGTTGGGACACCCAGAGATGCAGTGAGGACCATCAAGATGCCTGACAGATTGGGCATGTTATTGGTGGCTATGAAGGTTGGGACACCCAGAGATGCAGTGAGGACCATCAAGATGCCTAACAGTTTGGGCATGTTGTTGTTGGCTAATACACGTGATTCTGAGACTTCTACTTTTGAGGAGGCCTCCCAAAATTCGGTTTGACGAGATGCCATGATGGATGAGTACCATTCTATCATGAAGAATGATGTATGGGAGATAGTTTCGAGGCCTGAGGGAAAGTCAGTGGTGACTTCTCGGTGGCTTTACAAGCTAAAGCATGCAACAAATGGGAGTGTGGAGCAGTAGAAAGCCAAGTTTATAGCGCAGGGGTTTTCACAAGTTGAGGGCATTGATTATGATGAGACTTTTGCGTCGGTTGCTCAGTATACTTCTATCAAGGGATTGATCTCCATTGCAGCTTAAATGGGTTGGAAGATCCATCAGATGGATGTGAAGACCGCATTTCTCAATGGGATCATACAGGAGGAGATCTATGTTGAGCAGCCCCAGGGCTTTGAGATTCATGAGAGAGAGTCTCATGTTTGCAAATTGAAGAAAGCTCCTTATGGGCTGAAGCAGGCTCCTGAAGCTTGGTACTCCAGGATCGATTCTTACTCGCTAAGTGTTGTCCGTCGATTGCACACCAGCAGCAGAAATCAATTGAAAGTTGTCTCCTCACTTGAGAAAGTGGGAGAGGTGTGACCTTGGGGGCAAGCACAGAGCTAGGTACTGTCACCTACTCCGAGCTCCTCGTTTTAGGCTAACTCCTAACGAAGCCAAGGGGGGTAGTCCCTAACAAAGAGTTTTCTATGGCTCAATGTTTAAGTTAAGTTTTAGGTGTTTTTGAATGTGGATGGGTGTTGTTTAGGAGTTAATGTGATTTTAAATGATTAATATTATGAATATTAGACACAAGACAAAGCAATCCATGTTGCTATCACCAGAATTAAAAGATAGACAATAAATTAAGAACTCACGAAATGATAAAGCATTCACAGATATAACTTATAATCAAACATCCAATGGACAAATGGCCCAGATTATCAATAATGCGAAAAGATAGAACCAGTGCCTATGGAGTCAACTTATTAAGGATGCTTCGTGTATAAAGCGATGTGAATCCCAAAATGATGCCAGTGAATGTTAGGTTTTGCAAGTGCTCTTGGTAGGTTATAAAGGTTTTTTAATTTGTCTTGCTTACGGTAACTGGATGTCCTAACCGGAAATACCTTCAGTGGCTCCGTTCGAAGACATGACGGACCTGTCTGGGGTCACAGGTAAGTGTTCAATAACTTAACTACCTGTGCCCAGATTGGGTTTCCCGACACCCACACTTGGAATTTGCCCACATGTCTTGGTATTTAAACGAAACAACACCGGTACGTTGGTTATGGGGGAAAAGTTTTAATTAAGTTACTCTTGTAAGGTTTAAAGAACCAGTGCCATTTCTGGGTATTCCGATCTGAGATCGGTCAGAGCATACTCCGGCAAGGAGGGAGGGGAGTTAATTAATTAAAGGGGTGTGTATGTTGAAGATTCTATTAAGTAAATTAATTAGACTCTCTGACAGAGAACGCTCTTGACCCCATCTTATGACAGTGGTTCAAGAGACTTAGTTAATCTAGATGAGACTAATGCAGGGATTATGCAAACCTAGTTAATCAAGATGAGACTAATGCAGGGATTATGCAAACCTAGGATGCTCTCCGATAGAGAGTGCTCTTGACTTGTGTTTTTGCAAGTTCAAGAGTCTTACTTAGAAGTTAATTGATTAAACAAGCACAAGATGAAATTAGTTGATTAAACTCTTCGACAGAGAGCACTCTTGATCCACCTTATGGTGTGATTCAAGAGATTTAAGCAATTGATTTACTTAGAAAGATAAATAATTAAACTGAGTAATCAACTTAAAAGTGATGAATTAACAATTAGTGATCTAAGCATGAGATGTAATGAATGATGAAAACTAGCACTAATCAAAGCATACACACAACACAAGCCTCCCCTAATGGGGGAGGATGAGAGTGGGGACTTAAAAACCCCACTCAAACAAAGATCTCTTATTAAACTTTATACAATGTGCTTTAAGGATTTTGATCCTTGAAAGGACTTTTCAAATAAAGGCAAAGTAACTCTACAAATATTATAACCTGTAAAAAAAGAGAGTGCCTTTTATTTTTTACTTTTGAGATCTTTCCGAAAACCTGTGAAAAGGGAAAAGGGGAGAAGCTTGAAGAGAGTAAGAAGAACAAAGGAAAGAGAGCTAAAACAAAAGAAGATGAAAGAAGGAAGGCAAACAAACCAAGCAAGAATCAAAACCAAAGAAAGGGAAGAATAGGGCAGCTAACTATGAAGTTGAAAGATGATAAAAATCGAGGAGAATGGGACAGCGAAAGAGAAAATAAGTGGCTGTCATAAAAATTACAAAACAGGACAGCAAACAAAAAGTGGAAGAAATGGCCAAAAACAAGGTTAAAGAAAGCCCAAAAACTAGGGCAAAAAGAGGCAAAAAGGGGAAGAAGGCTCGAGCACACTAGGGCTGTCCAAAAAAGAGAAAAATGGATGGTAACAAGAGTACTAACGGGGCAGCGATGAAAAAGAGGTAAAAGAGGCAAAGCAAAGTAACCGGTAGAAAAGGGATTAAGAAGAGGAACAAAGGAAGGTTTTTTGCAACTTAATTCCTTAAATGTTTGCCAATTTTCCCGCTTAACCTGTCACGAAAAGTAAGAAACCAGCGAGCTTCTTTCCTGCAAAATGATGAATTAGACAATATACTACACTAAAAAATTACAATTGTAATACTTGCATAAGATGAGACATTGGTACTACTTCAAGTATTAAACAAAATTAGATCTAAACCTTCGTAAGATGAGCTTTTAACAAAGGAAATTCTTAGATCTACAATAACAAGAGATATAAAGATGAGATTTAATGCTTAGATCTACTTGTTATAAAACAGAGAATCAAAGTAACCGGAAAGTAAAATTTTGTTTTTTAGGGGTGAATCTAAGAGATGGAACCACTTGGGTCTTTGATTCTCTGAAAGCACCCTGGATCTCAATCAGTATGCAGCTGCTAAAGACTTGTGCTTGACTCCGAGAAAAGTAGATGCAACTTAGCTCATCCTTTTACTCAGTGCAATGGAGTGATCTGCAATCAAAAACTTGCATGCTTGCCAAAACAGGGGATTAGAACATGTACTATTTACTACTCTGAACACAAAAAGCATGAGATATAACTGAATAAGACAATGCTCTTTATAATTTCGAAAAGTAAATAAGTAAGTAGATAACTTGAAACTACAAATATCTACTCTTACGTGCTTATATAAGCCCTCTAAAGCATTTATAATTATCCACAGATTTGCAAACAAAAGCAAGAATGAAATGGTGTCACCTCATTAATCAAAGCATATGAATTCGGAATCCACACCACATGAGCCTCCAAAGCTTTCCTTTATTCAAAATGGTTGCATAAGAGCAACAAGTATTACAATAATTCACCAAAGGTTCTTTGCATCAATCATCCACCCTCAATAGAGCTAAAGGAGCCTCTATTTAACAAATGAGAGAGTGATAAAACCCTAAAACCAAACCTCATAACCTAACCAACCTGGCCACCTAACAGAAGAGCCAAATCTAAATCAGAGGACCAAGAGTGAGGGGAGGCCTCCACCCAGGCAAGGCGCCCCCACTCCAACCCTTAACACTGAAATCCACCATCAATTGAGCCCATACATGTGGAAGGTGCAACCAATCTGAGAGGGGCGTGAGCTAATGAGGGGAGCATTTGTAATGTTGGTAAACCCATCTTTTAGGTCTGGAAGCAGCCTCTGCTAGGTTTGGGAAGCCTACTAATGGTGTGAGCTTCAGTCTTCACCTTAATCAAATCACCAGACCAATGAGTGCTCTCCATCTCATTCTTTAGCTGGAGATGACATGTCTGCTAACTGATAATAAATTAATTGCTCACTTAATGCTGACTAAAGCCGAGTTATAATAACTCCAATCATCATAAGTGCTCCATGAGATGTCATTTAGCCTTTTATTTCACTGAATTTGGATTAATTTGGAGAGTTTTAATTTTCTCCAAAATAATCATTTTTTAATAAAAATTAATTTTTTAACTCAAAACCGACTTTTTTGAGAAAAAGGCATTATGTGTCGGATTGTTGATCTGAAAGTTGGTTCTGACTGGATGGCTCATCAAGAATGATTTTTGGCCTAAGGTTAGAGCCTTCAATCACTGAATTCGGAGTCCGGATGACTGATTTACCACGAACGGGTTTTTTCCATTTAATTTATGGAAAAATTAACCCAAAATACCTAGGAAAAGTAATTAAAAATTAAAAAAATTTAAAAATTATTTTTTCCCGTTCAAAAAAGTTTTTTTTTCAAAAATTTTTTATATGTCCAGATGACTTAGGACATGACCATGCTCTACCTAAATAATGCCTAGTAGGTTTATAACACTCAGTTGAGCTCTAATAACCCCCCAAGGCCCAGAATTCAACATCGGGCATTCCAACTTTGGAGGAGGCGGGAGAAAACCTCGTCAATTATACTCGGCTGAAGGCAAAGCATAATTGTCAGGGGCAAAAAACTCCCTGGAATACCTTATTTGAAATTCTATGTCTCAGGAGACTGAACCACTCAAAAAATACCCTACTAGCACATTTTATTACAAATCCCGCAGGGCCATGGTCAAAATTATTCAAATGACATGAAGACGGATCAACTGATACACTGGAATCAAACATTGGACATGTTTGTCAACCGGCAGCTCCTCAGGTAACCCAACTAAGTGCAAAATTAGTGGATAACACTGAGTATGGGGTTTCAAAAGAGTGAAGCAGATCTGAATCTCTACTTCATCATGGTTGGAGATGATCCACTTATTCTTCTACTATACGTTGATGACTTGTTTATTACAGGGAGAGAGAGACCCATTGCAGCTTGCAAAAAGGATCTCGCGACAGAGTACGAGGTGACTGATAATGGACTGATGCATTATTTTCTGGGATTGGAGGTTTGGTGGGAGCCTGGACATATTTTCCTGGGGCAGGGAAAGTATGTTGTTGATATTTTGAGGAGATTCAGGATGGAGGATTGCAGGCCTATGTCGACACCTCTGATCAACAACTGGAAGAAGCTTCATGCTTCTGAGGGAGAGTTGGTGGATCCTACTTTATACCGTCAACTTAATGGGTCATTGATGTATCTGGTCAACACTCGGCCAGATTTGTGTTTTGCAGTGAACACCCTTAGCCAGCTCATGGTTGAGGCTAGGAGTGTGCATTGGGTTGCTGCAAAGCATGTGTTGCGTTATCTAGCAGGGACATTGAATTTTAGTATGGACTACAGGAGGTCAAAGGGGATCAGATCGGTTGGTTATACAGACTCAGATTGGGCAGGCAGTGTGGCAAACTAGAAGAGCACTTCCAGATGTTGTTTCAGCTCGGGCTCGACAGCAGTGTCGTGGTTCAATCGGAAGCAGAAATCTGTTACATTGAGTTCTGCAGAGGCTGAGTATATGGCAGCCAGCCAGGCCAGCTACAAGGCTTTGTGGCTTCGTAAGTTGCTGGTGAATTTATTTGGTCAGGAGCTTAAGCCTACGGTGATCTACTGTGACAATCAGAGTTGCATCCAGCTCTCTGAGAATCCAGTATTTCATGACCAGTCAAAACACATTGAGATCAAATATCATTTCATCCAAGACTATGTTCAAAGAGGGGCAGTTACGCTTCAGTATATTTCCACTAATGAGCAGGTAGCAGACATACTGACGAAATCTTTGGGGAGCAGCAAGTTCGTCTTCTTCAGAGACAAGTTGGGTGTGGTGCAGAATACGTTCCTCGGTAAGAGGGAGTGTTAGTTTTGTTCCTAGGGAGGTGTTCCCCTAGGTGACTTTAGCCTTAGTCACTTAGAGAGGGGACATAAAGTGACCCTTGCATTAAATGACTAAAGTGAAAGCATTTAATTTGACTTTAGAGTGTTAAAGTCACTTTTTGATAAATTTAAGTGGGTGAGTGAAATTAATATTTTGAGAATAAAATATGAGCAATTAATTTCATCCGTTGATCTAATCTAATCTCCACCGTTAGATTACTCACCCTAGGGTTCACTCAAAAAGGCAGGGGAAAGGCATTTTGCCTCATTCTTGAAAGAAGAAGAGCTGAGAGAGTTGAAGAGAGAAGAAGAAGAGAGTGGGCATGATTTACGAGACAGCTTGCTGCAGAGATTTTGGTGGGCACAAATTTCAAGGCAGCCCTTATTATTTTGCACAGAACCCAAGGAGTGTACAGATGCATTTATTGCAGGCACAAATGTCAAGTAAGTACGGAATCCGTATTGTACAGTTTTGGGCACAGTTTTCAAGGTTGCTGGCAGCATTTTCCAGGCACAGTTTTCGAGGACTGTATGCCAGCATTTAATGTTGTTCGTAATGTACAGATTTCCTTCTGTGTATGCACAGAAATCGAGGGCAGAAATTTTCTCTTTCTGCACAGAAATCGAGGCAGCATTTGCATGGAAAACGAGGCAGACTGCTGGGTTGAGATAAGTTGGATTTTGACTGTAAATGAATGTCTGATTTTTTCCTGAAGCATAATAAAAACTCTCTCTCTCTCTAACTGGTTTTCCCCTTGTGGGTTTTTCCAGGGCCATCGGCCAAAAATTCCTGAATACTGTGTGTTGAATGGCGTGCATTTTATTTACTTTCTGTCCATGAAAAAGTGAAGTTACAGCAGTGTTACTAAGTCTAATATTTATGTTTATTTCCAGCATTTTAAATTTCTGAGAATGAAGTAAACTGAGACAATATTTTTAACTTATAACCGGAGGCTGAAACTTGTGAAAAATCTACAATTTCTACATACTGAATTTTACAGCAAGCTTTATCATGTGTTGAATGCTCACAAAATATTCCAGCATTGTGTAATTTGAGTAATAATAACTTAACTATTTTATTTCTGCATTATATTAAATTATTTGTTTAATTTGCATGTTTAATATTCCTGGAAATCACACCAATAAAGGTCAACATTAATTTCTCTTGTTGCCGCCTAATTCACACTTTAAGACGCAGGAAAGTCACAACCTGCTATGTGTGTCCTTGGGGGCAAGCGAGAGCTGGGGACCACTGTCACCACAGTCTACAGCTCCTCCGTTTAGGCAAGATCCCAACAGAGCCAAGGGGGGTAGTCCCTATGGAAAGACTATGTTCCAGGTTTATTAATTAATTGAAGATTAATTAAAGGGATCTTTTTAATAAGATTACAAAATTATAAGACCAGTGCCTATATTAAAAGGAGTCAAAAGATACAATGTGTCTTTATAAAAAAGGAAATGTTAATCTACGATTAAACTATAGGTTCAATGTTTAATAAAGGAATATAAGGATAAACAATATGATTATAAACAGTAATGAAATAAAACAAATGTATGGACAAATAAAACAAATTTGCGAAACAGCAGAAAATCGTTATGAATACAGATTACTAAACCAGCAGTGAATTTAAATATGAAAAGGTTTAAGCAGTCGACATTCACCACATGCTCATTTGCAGAATCGAAAGTAAATAAATATACTGAGAAATAAAGTGCTGAAAGTAAAAATTGTAGTGTTGTATTGTAGTAAAAGAGTGCTTGAAATAAATGTGTTTGTAGTACTTGCAGTAAAATGAAGTGAAAATGATTGTAGTAAAAGTAGTAATCTGTATTTGTAGGGCGTTTTGCAATGCTTCTTGGTTAATTTTAATAAATTTTAATTAGAGTTGTTCCTCTTGAAGTTAGTTTTAGATCCGGTGGTGTGACTACCCCGATCTAGTTCTTCTCAAACTGAAGATGGAATGCTGTTGCGCTCAACAGGTGGGAGCAAGCCCACCCCTAGCTCACAGGTCAAACCCCAATGGCCCGGTGCTCACAAGGAGGACGACGAAGCGCCTAGAGACCCCCTCGGTCTGCTACCCCTTGCAGCTTTCGAGTCACTGTTTTTAATCAACTTGAAAGTCTCTAAATGGATGCCTATTAAACTAGGACTTCCCTTTCCCCTGGTCGTATCTTGGAGTACCCCGGAGGGTGATAACCGAGTAGAGGAGCAGGATGTTGGAAGTTTTTGTTGGTAAATTTTAAAAGGTTTATTTTAATCTTGATGTTTAATATGCAAGGTTTATTTTAAAATAATCAATAAGAACTTGGGAAGTAAAGAGATTGATTGTAGATTGTAGTACAAGAAAAGGAAGGTTAATCTAATTACCTAAGCCCCCACTTACCCTGTTTTTCATATCCAGCTTGAATTCCCTAAAGGGAGATGACAAGTGGATAGAGGATACACAGGTTGGATGGGTTGTATGGTTACTTCTTTAACAAAAAACGAAACTTGCATAAACAGAAACTTGAAAGCAACTAAACTATAGTAAACTCACCTCACAACAATCTTTGAGACAGAGATGATGGTCTGTCACAAAGATAGGTGGGTAGCTGGAAATAAAACTAACTATCTATCTCTTCCTAATCTACTTACTCATAAATTACAAATGATTACAAGACTTTAAAGAATACCCCAAGAGACTCTCTTTGGGGTTTACAATAACAGAAAATTTTGAGAGAGAAAGTTGAGGAATGGAACCCTTTTTATGGCGGTTGAAGCTTGAGGAGATTTTATGTCTTTTGGGGCAGCAATTCTTCTTTAAAGATGAATAACCTGTCAAAAACCAGCGAGGTATTTTTCGCTGCAAATCACATAAAACACCTAAAAAATGTTGTTAAAAATTTAGTACAAGATTTACAATTTTTCACATAAAGGAAAATCTAAGTAACAGACAAATATCTATAACATCATTGAGCGCTTCGCGTTCTGATCTCGGTCCTTTGAGTTCAGATGCGGGATACCTCGATTAAGCCCAAAGTATTATGATAAATACTTGCTGAAACTAGTATAATTACAAATTTACAAAAAATTTCTGAATATAATAAATGACAGTAATATGGATTTTAAAGGGCTGGAAAATGAGTTTCCAGCCACCTAAATGAAGTAAAACTAGCAGAAATAAAAGGTTTAATTAATATATAAAAGGTTAGGGCCCTAAAACAGGGGTTATATTCACTAAACAGTGAATAAAACCCTGTTTAAAACAGGCTGAAAGTAGATGGCCGAATTGAAATTGTTGCCGGAATGATGTTTCTTGAAGGAATTTCTTTGCTTGGATAACCTGCAATACAAACTATGCCTGCAAAATATTGTACTTCTAGAGATGAACACCTAATACTTCCTGCAAAACACTTTGTAAGAAATATCAAATCATTCACAAAAAAGAATAAAAATACTTCTATTCTTTAATCTCTCCACAAAACACTTTGTGGAGAGCTAACTAGAAAAACACAACAAATGCAAACAAAATAAATACAAGGTTACCTCAATACATGTAGATCATGAAAAGTTGAAGCATAGTATTCCTCCAAAGAATTTTATTAAAATAGCCCAGCTTGGGCAAAACTTCAATACAAGGTAGCAAGAATATGAGAGTGAGAAGAAGAATTTTCCGACAGCATAACAATAGCATAAGAATGGTGAATAATGAGGGAGTGATACCCTCATTATATAGTTGAGGCAAACCCCCAACCCTTTGAAGCTCAATGGTTGAGATTAGATCTAGATCTAGGGTTTAATTCACACCACTAGATCTAGGTATTTGGCTTTCTATTTTTCCCCATTAATCTCCACCTTCAGATTAATTTTAATCAAAGGCCATAATCTTAATCCATGTCTCAAGTAATACTAGCCTTTAGATCAAATTATTTGGCTAGATATCCACCATTGGATGAGCTTTTAATAAAATGGAAAAATCATGGGCCAAGGTGGACGCCCTCCTCTAAATAAAGCGGAAATTTCCAAAAAATGGCAAAACGTGGGCCAAAAAGGCATTCGCCCTCCTCTAAATCTAGCTGGACGTCCTTTATAGTGTAGCGCTCCTCTAAATAGTAGTTGTCACCACTAAACCTGAGCGCTCCTCCACAATAGTGTGGCGCGCCTCTAACATCTCTCATTCAGAACGGTTCCTTAAGTCTTCACCTTTCACAAAGGATTTCTTTGCTCAAGGCCGACGCTTACATTTTGAAAAGTTAAATCAACTCTCTCTAAGTGAATTCATTTTAATTGTTGTTAGATACATTTCACTTTCAGCTATCAACTTTTGTTTCAACTTTATACTTGGATAATATATTTGTAAAGTCACATTTGATAAGTAACTTGTTTATTACAGCACTTTGATGACCACTTTGTTCAAATAACTTATGTGTTGGTACTAGGTAGCATGTATTTATTGAGCAAAATTTCTTTATAAGTGAATCTACTTTCTAAGCACTTTCCTTATATTAATTTTGATTTGATATACTTGTATATTCAACATTGCACTTGCCCAAAAGTTGTATTGTTTACTCTTGATATCATAACATTGGTCTAATACATGAACATCTTAAGTCATAAATGTAGCTGTAAATTACATAAATCATCTTGCCTCTAGCCATTTTTTGAAACATGAACTTACCTTCATATCCTCTAGATCTCCAAATCCCACAACTAGATGGGCTTCAATTCAAAATCTCTTTAACCTTTTAGTATACTTAGTCATCACAAATTAATTAAACTAGCACTTGAAAAAGCTAGGCCATCTTGTTGTCTTTAGACATTGCTTGTGGAAATCCCCCAGTTAGTACCCAGGAAAGTTTAATTGTGGTCACCTCCCGTGGTTAGTGTTAGTTTTTGTACCTACGCAGATGTTCCCTAGGTGACTTTTATTTTGCCTAAGTCACTTAGTAGAGGGAAAAAGGTGACCCTCACATTAAATGTCACTTAATGAGACTTTAGAAACATAAAGTCACTTTTTTGATCAATTTAAGTGGGTGAGTAATTTTATTTATGAGAATTAAATAAAAGGGATTTTTACTCTCACTGAATCTCATCCATTGGATTGGATCTTTTTCCACCGTTGGATTAAGATGCCCACTTAGGGTTAAACAAAAAGCATGAGGGAGGCAAACAGACATTAACTTTTTCATTTTTCCATGAGGAGGAGGAGCGAGCTGAGGAGGAGGTGGTCGAGCTAGGGCATTGACACGATTTTCTAGAAGAGATATTGCACAGAAATCGAGGTGTACGACCTGCATTTATTGCTGGTATGGCTGCACAGAAATCGAGGAGTACTGACTGCATTTAATGCACTGTACGGACGGCATTTAATGCACAAAAATCGAGGTGTACGGACTGCACAGTTTTCAAGGTACGGACTGCACAGTTTTCGAGGTAAATCTTCAGCACAGAAATCGAGGAATAGTACAGCGCGTTTCCCAAGGCAGCAGCATTAATTTCTGGCACGAGTTCCAAGGTCGTACTGCTGCATTTAAAGCAGGCCGTACAGTACGGTCTTGACTGAGTTTTTTGGGTCTGTTCAGGCACAGAAATCGAGAACAGCAGGCTGTTGTTCATGCACAGAAATCAAGGCAGCGAGATGGTTTTGGAGATAAGTTGAATTTGTACTGTATTTCTGTCTGATATTTTTGCTAAAGAAAATAAAATATCTCTCCTCTCTCTGACTGGTTTTCCCCGTGGGGGTTTTTCCAGGGCTTATTTGGCCAAAAATCTCTGAGTCAAATTTATGGTGTGACTGTCCAAATATATTTTCCAGCCTGTTAGTGTTTACTGTGTGTTTAAAATTGTTTAGTATATTTTTCTTAAGTAACTTTCAGTCAATGCAAAACCGACTGAAAGTGAAAAACCCAAAAAAGTTCATTTAAACCAGCAAGTAGTAAAACCCAGAATTTTCTACATGGTATCAGAGCTTGGGGGCTGAAAGCAGTGATTTTTGCAGACACACAGTAATTTCCAGAACTCAGAAATTTTATTATTTTACTTCTATCAATGAG
>LPNX010005426.1:345650-374491 GCA_001517045.1 Pseudotsuga menziesii | reverse complement strand
AGAGGCTTTGGGATGACTTTGTGCAGGAGGAGACCAGGAGAGGTCTTGTACAGGGTAGTACTTCTCAAAGAGGGGCTGATGATGAGGATGTGGCTTTGGCAACCAAGGGTAAGAAGAAGAAGGGTCCCAAGAAAGGTGGGGCCAAACAGCACCAACAGCAGCAGCAAAGTGGGCAGAAGAAGGACTTGAGTAAAATCAAGTGCTATGCTTGTCAGGCGTTTGGGCACTATGCCTCACAGTGTCCAAGCAAGAAGAAGAAGAAGGGACAGGGACAGCAGACTGCAGCCTCAACAGAGGTTGATGAGTTTAGTGTTGCATTTCAGAGGGAGTTTTCCCTTTATGCTGGACAGATGGAGAGAGAGAGGGTCATTTTAGCCACCAGCATAGATATGGATATGGACAGTGAGCATTCTTTGTTGGCAGGACATCAGGGGGGTCCATCCACCTCTTCTACTTGGTACATTGACAGTGGAGCCTCGAGCCACGTGACTGGAGCTCGAGAGGTGTTCTCAGAGTTATCTGACACAGGTAGAGATGTGGAGGTTGTCCTTGGAGACAACACCGTTGTGAGAGCTGTTGGTCGGGGGACCATCACATTTCAGAGGGAGTCTATGAGTCCCATGACTCTACGGGATGTGTTGTATGTCCCTGGGCTGAAAAAGAACCTTGTATCAGTTTCCACTATTGAGGATAGGGGTCTTGGGGTGTGCTTTTCAGATGGGAGAGTACAGGTGTATCCCAAGGCCACAGGCATGTCCAGTGCCATGGATATTGGAGTTAGGTGTGGAAAGTTGTACAAGCTATTGTTTCAGCCACAGTGTGCCTTAGCACATAGCAGCAGTAGTGAGCTTTGTGAGCTCTGGCATCGAAGGATGGCCCACCTTCATCACCCAGCTCTTAGATTGTTGAGGACCATGGTTACAGGTTTACCAGATTTCAGCACTGAGCAGGGGGATATGTGCAGAGGGTGTGCTTTGGGAAAGTACACCAAGACTGTTTTTCCGAGCAGTGACACGAGAGCTGCCGGGGTGCTTGATCTTATCCATACTGATATATGCGGTCCCATGTCATCACGGTCTCTGACAGGCTTTGAGTACTATATCAGCTTTATTGATGACTACTCCAGGAAGACCTGGATCTACTTCTTGAGGAGCAAGAAGTCCGAGCTTGTGTTGAGAGTCTTCCAAGGGTTCAAATCCCTTGTGGAGAAGTAGTCAGGGAGGAAGATCGGGATCTTGAGATCGGACAATGGGGGTGAGTATACCTCCAAGGAGTTTGATGCATTCTGCAGTCAGGAGGGCATTCAAAGACAGCTGACGGTTCCTTATACTCCTGAGCAGAATGGAGTAGCAAAGAGGAAGAACAGGTCGATTGTGGGGGCAGCCAGAGCGATGCTCCATGATCAGGGGTTACCTTTCTTTCTTTGGGCTGAGGCATGTAGTACTGCAGTTTATCTGCAGAACAAGAGTCCTCACAAGGCAGTGGGGAGCAAGACTCCTGAGGAGATGTATTCGGGCAAGAAGCCTGAGGTGAGCCACTTTCGTATATTTGGCTCGATGACTTACTCTCACGTCCCTTCTGAGAAGAGGACGAAGTTTGATCCCACCGCAGAGAGAGGTATCTTTGTGGGATATGACGAGACTTCGAAGGCCTATCGGATTTACTTACCTTGCTCGCGGAAATTTGTTGTCCACCGGGAAGTAAAGTTTGATGAGGAGAGAGCCTTCAGGAAGTCCAGAGAGTTAGAGCAGGGGGAGACACCAGCTCCCACACCTCAGTTAGTACAGGCTTCTTCGATGCAGCTTACAGGTCCACAGGTTTCTGGAGGGACTGGATCATAGGGTACAGGCACAGTGTCGACAGGTTCAGTGATTCAGGTGGCTAGCACTTCAGGGACAGGTTCAAGGACAGGTACAGGTTTGAGTCCTCAGATTACAGGATCGGCAGGCACAGGTTCATCCGTTACTGGTCCTCGGGGTATTGGATCTTCAGGTACAGGGACTTCCTCAGATGAGGAGGAGCATCCTTCAAGGAAGAGGAAGCCTAAATGGCTTCAGGAGACCTTGAAGGAAGCAGAGGCTTTTGGTAGGCCCCAGGAGGGGATCAGGTCAGTAGTGGAGCCAGAAAGGCTTGGTGTGGTGCCGGACAGGGGTGATACGGCTCTTGTTGCATGCCTTCATGACTCCGAGCCATCCACATTTGAGGAGGCTTCCCAGCATCTGGTATGGAGAGATGCCATGATGGAAGAGTACCATTCCATCATGAAGAATGATGCTTGGGAGATAGTACCAAGACCGGAGGGGAAGTCAGTTGTGACTTCCAGATGGCTTTACAAGGTAAAGCATGTTGCAGATGGCAGTGTAGAGAAGTACAAGGCTCGGTTTGTGGCACGGGGGTTCTCACAGGTTGAGGGAGTTGACTATGATGAGACTTTTGCTCCAGTTGCTCGTTATTCCTCTATCAGGGCAGTGATATCTATAGCAGCAGAGATGGGTTGGAAGATCCACCAGATGGATGTGAAGACCGCATTTCTCAATGGTCTTCTGCAGGAGGAGGTATACTTAGAGCAGCCACAGGGATTCGAGATCCATGGGAGAGATTCTCATGTGTGCAGGCTGAAGAAAGCCTTGTACGGACTAAAGCAAGCTCCTAGAGCTTGGTACTCCAGGATTGATGCTTATTTGACATCGATGGGATTTCAGAAGAGTGAGGCTGATCCCAACCTTTACTTCATTGTGGTTGGGGGAGATCCGCTCATTCTTCTGTTGTATGTTGATGATCTTTTTATCACAGGTGCCGAGCATCTCATTGCACATTGCAAGAGAGATCTAGCATCGGAGTACGAGATGACCGATATTGGACTGATGCACTATTATTTGGGGATGGAGATATGGCAGGAGCCTGGGCATATTTTCCTTGGACAGGGGAAGTATGCAGCTGATATTCTGAGGAGATTTCGGATGGAGGACTGCAGGTCGATGTGTACACCCATGATCACCAACTGGAAGCAACTTCATGCTTCCGAGGGCAAGTTGGTGGATCCCACTATTTATCGTCAGCTCATAGGGTCCTTGATGTATCTGGTCAACACCAGGCCAGACTTGTGTTTTGCGGCGAACACTCTTAGTCAGTTCATGGTTGAGCCTAGGAGTGTGCACTGGACAGCCGCAAAGCACATATTGAGGTATCTTGCAGGGACAGTGGATTATGGTCTGGACTACAGGGGTTCGAGTGAAGTCAGCTTGGTTGGGTTCACAGATTCAGACTGGGTAGGTTGTGTGCGAGATCGGAAGAGCACTTCCGGTTGTTGTTTCAGTTTGGGCTCGGCAGCAGTGTCGTGGTTCAGTCGGAAACAGAAGTCCGTTGCATTGAGTTCTGCTGAGGCTGAGTATATAGCAGCCAGTCAGGCTACTTGTGAAGCACTGTGGCTTCGCAAGTTATTGGTAGATTTGTTTGATCAACAGCTTAGGCCTACGGTGATCTACTGTGACAATCAGAGTTGCATTCAGCTCTCTGAGAATCCAGTGTTCCATGACAGGTCAAAGCACATAGAGATTAGATACCATTTCATCCGTGACTACGTTCAGAGAGGGGCAGTTGAGCTTCGGTATATATCCACTGATGAGCAGGTTGCAGATATTCTGACGAAGTCTTTGGGGAGGGGTAAGTTTGTCTTCTTCAGAGATAAGTTGGGAGTGGTACAGAACACCTTCCTCGGTAAGAGGGAGTGTTAGTTTTTGTACCTAGGCAGATGTTCCCTAGGTGACTTTTATTTTGCCTAAGTCACTTAGTAGAGGGAAAAAGGTGACCCTCACATTAAATGTCACTTAATGAGACTTTAGAAACATAAAGTCACTTTTTTGATAAATTTAAGTGGGTGAGTAATTTTATTTATGAGAATTAAATAAAAGGGATTTTTACTCTCACTGAATCTCATCCATTGGATTGGATCTTTTTCCACCGTTAGATTAAGATGCCCACTTAGGGTTAAACAAAAAGCATGAGGGAGGCAAAGAGACATTAACTTTTTCATTTTTCCATGAGGAGGAGGAGCGAGCTGAGGAGAAGGAGGTCGAGCTAGGGCATTGGCACAATTTTCTAGAAGAGATATTGCACAGAAATCGAGGAGCATTTTATGCACATAAATCGAGGTGTACGACCTGCATTTATTGCTGGTACGGCTGCACAGAAATCGAGGAGTACGGACTGCATTTAATGCACTGTACGGACGGCATTTAATGCACAGAGATCGAGGTGTACAGGCTGCACAGTTTTCGAGGTAAATCTTCAGCACAGAAATCGAGGAATAGTACAGCGCGTTTCCCAAGGCAGCAGCATTAATTTCTGGCACGAGTTCCAAGGTCGTACGGCTGCATTTAAAGCAGGCTGTACAGTACGGTCTTGACTGAGTTTTTTGGGTCTGTTCAGGCACAGAAATCGAGAACAGCAGGCTGCTGTTCATGCACAGAAATCGAGGCAGCAAGATGGTTTTGGAGATAAGTTGAATTTGTACTGTATTTCTGTCTGATATTTTTGCTGAAGAAAATAAAATATCTCTCCTCTCTCTGACTGGTTTTCCCCGTGGGGGTTTTTCCAGGGCTTATTTGGCCAAAAATCTCTGAGTCAAATTTATGGTGTGACTGTCCAAATGTATTTTCCAGCCTGTTAGTGTTTACTGTGTGTTTAAAATTGTTCAGTATATTTTTCTTAAGTAACTTTCAGTCAATGCAAAACCGACTGAAAGTGAAAAACACAAAAATGTTCATTTAAACCAGCAAGCAGTAAAACCCAGAATTTTCTACAGTTAGTCTAGATTTCCCTTCGGGAAATTAGGAGATCTAAACAAAGAGAAGCCTACCTGTGTGACACTTAGGGGTACATAGTCTAGATTTCCCTTCGGGAAATTAGGAGATCTAAACAAAGAGAAGCCTACCTGTGTGACACTTAGGGGTACATCTGAGTTTTACTAATTTAAGCAGCTGATTTTCCTTGCAATCATAAGACTGCTAAATTTTGCAACCACAGTAGCACTGGCTACAGCACCTTGAGCTCCCATGATGTACTTGTTGCATCACATATCATTATGACTAATATTTATTACTTCCTTTGGTGAGAGGTCCAGGGAGCCATGAAGAGTGGCCTTTGCACTCTCACAATGCATGAGCTTAGAAGCCCCATTGATCTATTTGAAGTCACATGTTGGACATTAATAAAATTATCTTATCTTACCTTATCTATCTCCATCATACTGAGTATTTATTTTCATGTGCGTGTATGAGTATAAAATCCTACAAGTTCATCTTCAAGAACAAAGCTTCCTCGAATGACTTATTAAATTATATCCCTCGTCATATCATATACAATCGTGAACATGCAAACTATTATATATAAATGGTAGCCTATGTGGGACATGTCTCTTTACATAGAAACATCTCTATGGTATATAGCTCCCACTACAAACATTGTATAATCATTTTATCTCAATATTATTGTTCCTTTATACTATATGGAGATATTCCAGATGCGCATGGCAGCAAGAGAGAGAGCAAGCCCCCCAATCAGCATGAGTAAGCTGGAGGGGACATATGGCCAGAAGAAAGCTCTGAATAAAGGAGAAATTGTGTGTCCTAATCATGCATTAGTTCTTAAATGTGGGAGAAGGACCTAGTGTGGACAGGGGGAGACTCTCAGAGTCATTGGACAAATTAGAGAAGAAATGGATCATATCCCTGAACAGCTGGACAACCTGTTCTGTGCAACAGACATGTGCTATCCAATCGGGGTAGACAGCAGCAATAGGTCATGGGCAAATCACTTCATCGGCTCTACTATTGAAGGCGATGCATCGCACCAGGGCTAGGTCTTGCACTTCTGTTTGGTTTTTTTGGAAAGTTTGGGATAGGAAGTATTTACAGTCTGTTCTACTTGTCCATTTTGCCAACCTAGTTTCCCTTCAGGCCATGCTTCAAAAATTTGTAACTGTTATGTCTAGTCTAGAAACTATGTTGGTCTCCACCAGGGCTTGGTTTCTCCTCCAGGGCAAGCTCTGGCTTTTTGGTGATTCTAGTACCTTAAACAGTTTGTCCTGGACTGCTTGTGCCTGGCCTGGTTTTCTGAGGTGGGCCATTCTCAGTTTTGTATGCTTGACTGTATTTTAATAACTAATTGAAGTCTTGTCATATTTACAAAAACAATACTTCATGGAGATATATATTTGACATGATGTCACATTTAATCATTTACAGTAGCCTATTCAAATTCGCTAGATGGTCATCCAAATTCACTACATGATACCTTTTCTTGATGTAGTGATCCCTTGTCTTGGGGATTGGACTTGTATCGCTTGTTTCTTTTGTCCATTTATCTAGCAATTCTTCTAAAGCACAAATAGGAAATGAAACAAGAATCTAGAAGAGGAAGCACTAGATTTTTTTGAACCTTGTTATTGTACCTTTGTCAAAATCTTTAAGTGGAAATGGAATGCTTTCTCCAAGGAAGTGATATTAAGAGGATCCATTTTGCACTGATGTTAAGTGAAATAAACCAATAAATTTAATATTTTGTGCCTCGTATATATCAACATGTTTCATTGAATAGAAACCTTGTTGAATGCAATGTTCCGTTTGTGACAAACAGGGAATTAACTAATGACTGATGCCACATGGGATAAAAGAACAACATAAGCAGTGATATTAAGTCATCAATAGATAAAAGAGGGCCACCGCAGCAATTATCAACTGACATGCAGAGTATGCGGGCCATAACTCAATTTGCATGCAACATGCGTCACTTAAGTTGCATACATGCAAAAACAAGTCATGAAAGTAAGTTGCATGCATGCAAAAGCAAGTCATGCAAGTTAAGTTGAATGCATGCAAAAGCAAGTTCAAGCAATCTCAACTCTATAAAGAAGGCAAATCGAATCATTATTCATCGGTAATCATTATTCATCGGTTGTTATTATTCATTATTGAAGTTTGGTTTGGGGAGCTCTGGGAGCTAATTAGGGTTGAGGGTGAATTCCTTAGCCAACATTGGGTTCGGTGGCGAAATCTATCCACCCTAGTCAATTCAAGAGGATAGATCATTTAGATCTATCAACGTGCTTCAAAGAAGATAAGGATTATGAGTTTTAGATCAGAGATTGAGGCCCTAAGCAGTCGGGCACATCCATCTGTTAAAGATAATGCAGCTGCAAGACCCATTTTCAAGGAGGATGGCACCCTAGTCAGTTAACTAGGGTTCCTGGTTAGTTAATCAAGCAGAGTAAGTCCCTATAAAGTACCCTAGGGCCTCCAGCAGTCTCCTAGGGTTCCTGGTATGGGACCAAACAAATTGCTGCCATGGCAGAGTCCCTAGCATTTGGCTAGGGCCCCTATATGTCTCTAGGGTATTTTGGTCTGGGACCAGATGGTTTCTTGGTCACGAGGACCAAGCAAATCCTGCAGGTCGAGATAGAGACTTCCTGGTCTAAGACCAGGCAGGTTCTTGGTCTGGGACCAAGCAGTTCCTGTAAGTGTTATCGGAATCAATCCGACCGATTTACAAGGTTTCACGGTCCGGTCAGGGCTCTGAACCATTTGAGCCCGATTTTGAGCATGAAACGCCCATGAGCCGACCAGCCCAAAACTGCCAAACCAGCCAATTTTTACCGGTTCCGTACGGAACCGCTCCGGCTTTGTTCAAGCTATTTTAGAGCATGTTTGTAGATGTATCTTGGCTCAGAACTTCGGTGATGTATTGCACTAGGTGCTATTTTGGTTATTTGCACCTGTGCTTGCTATATATATGAGAAACTTTGCATATTTAATGGTTTGGATTCATATGTATGCACATGAATATATATGTTTTTTTACAAAATATGCATATTTTATGTATGTTTTAGTCTACCGGGTTTTTTCCAATTCCGATTTGGTTCACATTTTGGGCTCTGTTGATTCGATGACTGGTCTTATTCTAATAACATTGGTTCTTGCAAGTACATACCTAGTCAGTTAACCAAGTGGATCATGGTCAGTTGACCAAGATGATGATGTGTGATGTCCTCTTCTCCCAAATGGTTATTGCTATGTTGTTTCTCAAGGGACTGGCCACCCCATTGATGATGTCCCTAGTACTTGACCTTTAGGAGCAGTGTGGAGGACCAGAGGATCACATCATACAGTTTGGATCTCCCTTATACGGTGATGAAAAAACTTATAGTTATTGTATGGAACACATGTGGACAATATACCTTGAGAGAGATAAAAGTCTGGTTGTTTCCCCACCTTGATGGTACACCTTGGTCCTGTGGGTAAAAAGGGTTGTTTTCCCACCTTGATTGGTACACCTTGGTCTTGTGGGTGTAGGGGTTGTTTTCCCATTTTGTTATGACCCCTCTTGTTGACTTGTGATCTTATGTTGACCCCTTGATAGGTACACCTTGTTCTTGTGGGTGTAGAGATTGTTTTCCCACTTTGTTATGACCCCTCTTGTTGACTTGTGATCTTATGTTGACGCCTTGATTGATCCTTATGCTAACGCCCACTCCTAGTGTGGTACCTTTGACACTTTTGTTACGATAACTCACTTTCTTGTTATAACATTTTGACCTTGGTACCCTATTCTAAGTCAACTCAATTTTATTTTATGTTTTTTTAGTAACTCTCCTAAAAGCTAGGGTCAGTGGGATGATCCCCCTAGAAGTCTTATCAAGATTATAAATTAAAGTTACAAATTTCATTTGTGGCGGGTGTCTTGACAAGAGGAGTTTAGAGATCTGATTCATTGTCTGCTCTAAGGTTCGTTGCTGCTCCTTTGCTTGATGTCTAGGGTTTTTACTGTTGTTTGAAGCAGCCCATGACCTCCTTGTTGCTGCTAAGCCTGGGCTGTGCCCTCCTTGCTGTTGTTTGAACTAGGCCGTGACATCCTTCCTGTTATTTAAAGCAGGTTGTGACCTCCTTGCTTCTACTAGAGCTAGGACGTGGTCTTTCTCAGCCTGCTGAAGCAGTCGTGACCTTTCTTCAGCCTGTTAGGGCTGTCATGACTTTTGCTTAACCCTATCTGGGTTGCTATAATTTATTTCAGCCGGTAGGAGGTTGTCATTATTTGTGTTGCTCATTCTTAACCTGGGTGCAGCCTTATTGTGGGTTGCTTAACCCGGGCGTGACCTTTTGTGGGCTACTAAACTTGGATGTGACCTTTTGTGGTTTGTTAAGCCTAGACCGTGACCTCTTGTGAGCTGTTGGGTTGCTGTAGACTTAACAGCTATATTTGTGGGTTACCTGGATTGAGTCGTGGACACTATTGGACTGCTAAGACTAAGCTGTGATTTTTTGTTTAACTGTTGGGCCTGTTTTGTAGGTGTCATTGCCTTTATGACAGTGCTGCTGCGGTCTGGGCAAGGGTTTGAAGATTCCACTCTCATTTCTGGACTGTTTTTGGTTAACAATCTAAGGTCTATAATTGTCTAACTTTACCCTACTGCAACTCTCCTATTTCTCTTGCAGGTATGTCCACAATTCCTGTAGTAACGTGTCTTCAAAGAGGCATGGTCTAATCTAAAAAGATATCTGAGTATAAGGAAGGTCTAAACCAGTACTGTTCTTCTCGTTTACTGATGTTGATAGTTAGTTTTATTTAACTTGTTCATTAGCCTATCTTTAATTACTACTGTTGTTGTTTATTGCTCTTATATGCTTTCAACTTTAACATAGGGAGTGTTAAAGCTGAAAGAGATGAACATTATGTTTTAAATTTATTACAGCTGTACTCTTTTGTTTCTAGCAATGATTTAGAATATTTATTTTATGCATTGAAGTACAAATATTTAATTTTCCTGTCTCAAACCCTAACCTAACACAATTTTCAACACCATCCACGGTGGGTAGGGAGTTCCATTACTGAACAAGGGTGCATTCTCCTAGGCTTGGAGCAGTGATCATCTCCCATTGCTGATTGATTTATTGTGACGGTGTATTCCCTTGAAAGTCTGAGTATAAGGGGGCGCAAGGATTGAAGGTATCAGCAGCTATTGTGAAAGGGCTTCTCCAATCAGTATTGAGAAGCGATTTCATTATTTATTGTGACAGGGCGTCTCCACCAAGTACTGGGCAGCGATCTTCCTCTCACATATTGCTTAGTTTATTGAAATTGTGGCCGTCGCCCATAAAGGAGAGGCGCATCCCTTAGAAGCATAGTTAACGGATTCAGCCCTAGGCCTAACCGCACCAAAATCAGATTCTTCAGAATCGGATTTTCGGATTCTTCCACCTCATTTTGACTAATCTAAAGTTGTTTACGTAGGATAAATGTAGGATAATTAGGGTAAGGGTTATGAATCCCTGATTTCTAATTTTGGGATGAGTGTCGCTTCCGTATCAGATTCTTCAGCCGATTCTAATTGCACCCACGGTTCGTGTAACCTTGCTTAGAAGTTTTCATTGTGGCTAAGCAAGGATATGATCACTTATTCGGTCATGTCACTTCTTGCTTAACAAAGGCGTGTTCTCTATTCGTTGGGCATAAACTACCTCTCTATTGTTACGCATTTATTGTGGAGATAAAATTTATTGTGGCTATCATATTCGCATGAAGAAGGCTCCAATTCATCTATTGAGACAATTGTTCCATTCCAGTTAGCCACAGTTCACTCTTATACAAGCTATCACAGATTCGTGAATTCCAAATCATCTCCAAAGAGGGCATGTAATGTCCTCTTATGCTTAGGCATTGAGGACCAACCCACTAACCTACATGATTCCCATAGGTTCGAGCAGGCACTGACAGTCAGGGAATCAACTGTGGACTGATGCCATATAGAAAGATTTAGGGCATCAATACTATATCATCATTGGGTAGACGGGGGCCACCAAAGCCAAAGGCCACTTGCATGCATGACATCTGAGTACTATTTCATGATGCAAGCACCCGATTGAGTCTCCATGCACCTACATGCAAGTCAACTACAAAGTGACCTAATTAGGTCAAAAGTTAGGTTATTTGCAGTTGAAAGTTATAACAGAAAGGTAAAGTGAATCGAGAAGGACACTTATCACTGCTATTGATTTGGAGCTTTTGAGTAGCAGCACAGCGTGCGGCCACGACAATTGGGGTTGAAGATGGCGTCTTCAGCTAACGAGGCTTCAACAGTGAAATATCTGCCCTAGTCTCCTTCAGGGTAGGCCATCCAGGTCCACCATCAAGTCTTCATCTTATTTATCCATATACAGCTATCCGACACCCATCAGAAGATTGTTTACAGGGACACGTGTGCAGTTGTGGGGGTTTTTAGCTAGAAAACGCCAAAGCATGCGTTGGGTCTGGATATCTCCGTTTATCTTCTGAATACTGGCACCATTCTCATCATCAGGATCATCCTTCAGTACCAGGTGATCATCACCTTCCAGTTTGCTCATACGTGTTGATGTATTTGTAACTTCGGAATGTATTCATCTATGTATCTTATATATTGTAACCCGATGTTTATTCCAGGATGTATCTATAATGTAATTGAGTCATGTTTTCATGCCCTAATGTTCCGATCGGGAGGATCAATAATGTAAATAAGTCATGTCAAGTCATTGTGGGTAACCCTCCGATTGTCTAAGGGTTAAAGTCCCCGCAGTTCCAGGGCACTAGGGTTATTAGACTCTCCTAGTAGAGGTCGGCCCTGGTAGGGTTTTAGTCATGTCGGGATTAGTATAAATAGAGAACTGGAGTCTCTATTTATCATACAACTCATATACACTCAAGTGTAGCACATAGTTGAGGAAGGAGAAGACACTGGGGCTAGACAAGAAGAAGATTACTGATGTTGGGAAGTCACTTACTGTTTTGGGCTTTCACTGTTTTGGTGTTGATTCTATCTCTGAGGAAGTTGCGAGGTTTTCTCCATTTATGGTTTCCCCGAGGAAAAACACTGTGTTCATTGTCTCTTGTGTTTGATTGTTGTACTTGTTATTCTCTCAGTTAAAGATCCTAATAATGCTAGCTTAAAGTTGAAAAACTAACAATACGGAGCAGTTCTCATCAGTTTTGTGTAGCTGGGGGCGTGAGCAGCTAAACCAGTAAACCAATTCGCTAGCCTGCTTAGAGTGGTCAAAACCTCTATATGCTCCAATCAATCTCTCCGGCACGGGAAGACCTTCATTCCTGCAAATCCTCACCTTCATCAGACAGCTCCTTCACCAAAAATGTCACCTTTAGCTGATTGTGGGGTTCGTGCTGCTGGGCGGTAACACCGAAGGAAAGGAGCACCAGTTCTTCACCAGATCAGTTCTCGATGAATGCGTATTATCTCAGGAGCATTATCAGTCAGATTATCAATGGTAAGTGTTGATCTGTTCTTCGTAAATCTCTGCCCTAGTTAGCTATAAAATAGAGCCATTTTCCCGACACTTTGCATGCGAGTTTATTTCAGTATTAATGTAAATCGAGAGGCATAAGCAAGCCCTAGAATAGAAAACAATAGAATATTCATATATGGGATATTACAGTGGTATCAGAGCTATTTTCCTTGCCAGCTATGGGCATGCAAAAATTATAAATGAATTCAGAAGACCCATACAACATTACTTACCGGAGACAGAGGGGTAGAGACAGTAATAGAGGAGAAGAGGATTTAGAGGACATAGAGTTGGGGGACAGAGAGTATCAGTTTGGAAAAGGCAAAGAAACAATGGTCGAGGATGATAAAACAGCTTTCAATAGCCTCATGTCAGCCATAAAAGAACTCACTATTGGGCAAAAAGAAATGATGAGTACCTTGTTTCCCAATAGTGATAGGGTATCCACCAGCAGTAGTAGGGAGCACTTACATACCAACATGCAAAGCCATCCCCATATATACAACAAGCCTTCCCGACCTACCATGCCTCAATTCTTAGATAGTCCAACTGCAGTGCCTCTAGCACAAGCAAAACCAGAAGAATCCCTAAGTGCCTATCTGAGGGAGTATAGAACCTTAGGAGATGACTTCCATTCAACCATGACCTTCACTGACTTCTGCCACTTTAAAAGTAAGAACAAACCCAGAGCTTTCAATAGGCCATTCACCCAGAACTATGAGTTACAGCGCACCGTAGGGAAACTGACTATCCCTACCTTTGAGGGTACCCGAGGTGACCCAGCCCGAAATTGGGTGCAGAAGTTGGATACATACTTCCAGTTCAACCCCATGATTGAGACAGATGCCATTAAATTGGCTACCTTGCATCTGGATGGAGAAGCACATGAGTGGTGGTACCATGGGTTAGTGACAATGGGTCACAATACCATCACATCGTACCCAGATTTTACAGGCTCATTGAGCGGTTTGATCGGAAGGACCCTGAGGTACACTTTCGAGAGCTGGCACAACTCAAGCAGACAGGTAGTGCAAATGCATTTATTTCAGTGTTCCAAAGGACAGCAGTCATGGTGACAGATATATCAGAGAGCAGGTTAATTATGTTGTTTATAGAGGCTCTCACTAAACCCTTACGGGGATGGGTCAAGTCCTATAGGCCCACCACCCTAGCAGATGCCATCAGCCGAACTAGAGATTTACAAGATGTAGTACCCAAAAATAGATTTCCTCCTGTAACCAATTTTCCTATTAAAGATAAAGAGAGGAAACCCTTCCAGAAAGAATGGTCCAAGAAAGAATGGAAGGACAATGAAACTGGACAGGACCCTAGAAGAAAAGAGTTATGTTTCACTTGCCATGAACCATGGGTACCAGGTCACAGATGTTCAGGAAAGGGAAAGGCCTACTACATAGAGGCCTATTCCGACAGTGGGGAGGATGAGGACTATCAAGATCTGGAGCAGGGAGAGACACCAGAGACAGTTGATGAGGGACAACCCTCAGGAGGTACCATTGCTACCATGACAAGGATTCCTGGATTCCACACTCTCCAGATCAGAGGTACCGTATAGGGCCACAGAGTGGGAGTGTTGATAGATGGTGGGGCATCCCACAACTTTATTGATGCTGCATCGGTTAAAAAGAGAGGCATTCAGACTGAGAGTTTTGATGGGTTTTTAGTAGCTGCAGCAGGTCACACCATGGAGTGTAGTCAAAGGATTCCTAAATTAAAAGTAACACTTGGGAATTATACAGTGATGGAGACATTCTATGTGGTAGATGTACCTGACATGAATGTGGTACTACGAGTTCAGTGGCTGTATTCCATAGGAAGTATTCCACGAACTACCAGACCATGGAGATGGAGTTCACAGGAGCAAAGGAACAGATGGTAGTATTGAAAGGGATAAATACCTACCCTCCCACAGCAGTGACATCACACATGATGGAGGCAGTACTCCGACAGGGAGATATTGAGTGGGCTGCAGAGTGTTTAGCTACATTCAAGAAACCACCAAACGAGGCCACACAACATCCAGCAGATATAGAGGCCCTACTACAAAAGCACAAGGCAGTATTCGGAGACCTTCCAACAAGTCGGCCTCGAGATAGGTGATTTGAGCACATTATTGAGTTAGAGGAGGGGACTCAAGCAGTTATCACCACTCCTTACAGACATCCCAAGAGGTACAAAGATGAGATAAAGAGTACAATCAAGGAACTACTCAAGCTAGGCTACATCAAACCCAGCTCCAGTCCCTTTGCATCTTCAATAGTGCTAGTAAAGAAAAAGGATGGAACCCTACGCATGTGCATTAATTACAGGGCACTCAACAAAAAGACCATAAAGAACAGGTATCCCATCCCCAGGGTTGATGAGTTGATGGATGAAATATAGCGGGCAGAGTACTTTTCCCAGATTGACCTCCGCTTAGGTTACCATCAGATTCGAGTCAGGGAACAGGTAGTTCCAAAGACTGCCTTTCGTTGCCACTACGGACATTATGAGTTTCTAGTTAAGTCACCTGACACGAGGACACGGGACACGAAGGACACGAAAATACGAGAGTCCGACACGGACACAGTGACCCCCGGAATCAGGACACGTAGGATACGTTTTATATACATACATATTTTTTTTTTAAATATATATTAAAATTTAAAAATATAGACATATAGATCCAAAAATATTTAGAAACTAGAACATTTACAAATATTCAATAGAAATTAGAATAAAAACACATTAATGATTAGTAATTACACATTTATCATTCACAAGTCACGATTCACAACACATTTGTCATTCACAAATCACAATGAGACACATAGATGCATGTCGGAACCATATTTCTCATTAAGTCATCAAAATCAAAATGTATACAATGCACATATATGTCGGAATGCCACTGGGCATTGGCAAATGCCAAATAGACTAAAGTCTAATAGTAAATACAAAAAGGGGTGGATCAAGATGGGAGAATCCCATATGTCAGTAGTCCTCCTCCATGCCTGAATCAACATCAACATACTCATCACTACCCCTGGCCTGATCCTCATCCTCCTCCCCCTCCTCCTCCTCTCTGCCCATCTGATGACCTGCATCTCCTGCTGTGGAGGATGACCCCTCCATACGATCACTATCATCAAAAGTGACCGGCTCTAGCACTGGATCATTAAGATCCATGTTGGCTAATGCCAACTCAATACTGTTGTCCAAACCCATATCATCAGGAAAGACATCCCACATCTTTGTCTTTCCCTTCACCCACTCCTCCCTCTTCCTGTAAATAAGACGAAGGTTGGAGTGCACATACACCATTGACTCTGCCCTGGACTGCTCAAGCCTGCTCTTCTTCACACTGTACAAGTTCCCATATGTGCTCCAATTCCTCTCACAACAAGAGGATGATGTAACTTGAGAGATGATCCTCAAGGCTAACTTCTATAGAATAGGGGATGTTGGCCCATGAGTTGCCCACCAAGCATAGGGTTTCTTACCCTCCCTATCTCTAAGCACATCATAGCCTCCAAATCTCCCAGTGCCAGTGGAAAAATCTACAAAGCCCTCCTCCGCCTCCTCAAGCATGTCGCTATCCTGAAATAGCCGTCTAAGTGCTATCTTCCTCCCATGTGCAATCTCTGAATCCATGTGAGGAGGGACTCTGTGTGAGGCCCCCGATCCACCAGTGAGCCACTTCTGAGTGTAGAACATGGGGTTCAAGGAGTGGGCCAAGCAATGCAAAGGTGTGCAATTCTTATCCCACCTGGAGATAAGAATATCCCGAATAATGGTCCATAAGTTCTCTGCCGATGTCCCATACTCAGGACACTCATTCTCCATGGCAATGGACCTCATGGACTCAATCATGGAATCCCACCCCTCATAAACCTCTGCTAGGATGGGCTGGTCCGTGTCTGCAAACCGCAACAAAGAAATGATGGGCTCCATGATCTTAATGATAAGATCTACCGTGTCCCACCAACCATCATCTAACACCCTGTCCTTCACCTTTTGTGAAGCAGCCTGATCCGTCCTTCTCCAAAAAGCCCAAAACTCTGAAATCGCCATGGACCCAAGAGCAGTTTTGACCTCCCTCAACCTCTTCAGCATGATGAATGAGGAAGCAAACCGAGTATCTGCAATCTTCAACAATGAAAGCTGTGTGTATTGTTTGTAGATGGTGAGGGCATTTGTGTGGTTTTGTACAAAGTTACGAATATGGCGTGCATCCTCAACAAGGGTGCCAATCCATGACACATCCGAAGCAATGGCTTTCAGTGCTAAATTCAAGGAATGGACAATGCAAGGTGTCCAAAAAACCTGTAAGAGCAATAAAAGCATGTATCAATGACTCTACAACACTAACATTGCAATGACCAAATTCAAACAATGAGCAAATTAGAAATGACTGTGGATATTTAGCTTCCACAATCATGCTAGCAGCCTTGCAAACAGGTGTATTGTCCGTGATGATTTGTACACACGAATCAACACCTACTTCTTCAATGGTTTTGATGAATAAATCACCCATAAACTGTGCATCCTTGTATTTCCCAAGAGCATCCACTGCTTTCAAGAATAGCGGTCCATTTTGGGAAGATACCATGAAATTGATGAGTGGATGGCGTGCAGGATCCGTCCATCCATCAGAAACAATACTCACTACAGATGAGGGCCATGTTGCTCTAATTGGCTCAAGGATTTTATCTACCTCCTTCTTTGCTTTAACCAACAATGTGCTTCTAAGCTTCTCTGAACCAGGAGGCACATAACCACTTGGAGCTCGTTCCAAGATAGTTCGAACCATCTCAAAATACAATGGTGACCGTGCAACATTGAATGAGATGAAGTTGAGGTAGAAGAAAAATGCAATGGTAAGGTCTACCTCTTCTCGCGCCTCTTGTTGGAAAATCCTATCCATTGGACCACCTGTAGATTGCCTCTTTCTTGTTTGATAAGTATCTCCACGCCCATGAATGCTAGGTGGAAATGGAGTCTTGGTGCTAGAGGACTTCCAGAAAAATGGAAGAGGATCATCCTCTTTTTTCTTGCTTGCTGCTGCCACCTTCCCTAAGCCAACATTATCCTCTCTTTCCGTATCCCTCCTTTGGTTAGCAGTCACCGCTTTGCATGAAGAAATCCCACAAGAAGGAAGGGCCAACAAATGGCCCTTAACCCGGAAATATGTGCTCATGAACTCATGGTTGCAAAAATTGCATCTCCAAGACACATTGCCTCCCCCACCAAGCTTTGCCCCGGGCCCATCTTTCCTTGTCACATACTTCCACAAAGGGTATTTTTTTTCTTGGGCTTGTTGTCTTGCTAAAACAGGGTTATATGGAGCATGAGCTCCACTAGTAGCCAATGGAGCACTTGACGGAGGAGGAGAACCGGTTGTGCTTGGTGGAATAGGAGGGGAGGCCCTAGATGGTGCATTTCTCCCTTTCCTTTGACCCCTACCTCCTTCCCTAGCTGATTGAGACATTCCTTTTCTTGTGTGATGGTAGAGCTTGCAATGCTCTCCACAAATCCACCGGAATGCACTTGGAACCGCTTGGAAACAATGGATAGCCTTCAAATCTCCTTCAAAACTCCTTCACCTGCACATAAAACTCACTCTCAATCAATTGCTTCCTTTCAAATGACAAAATAAAAGACAAAAAATTGAATTTAAGCAAACCCGGCTATCTTTTTCCGCCGGTCACGTGTCCTGTTTTCGGGATCCGTGTCCGGTTTTCGGGACACACGTAATTTTCGTGTCTAATTCGATTTATTTTCGTGTCCGGTTTTAGGATTCGACTGGAAGTCGAATCGGGCTCGTGTCCGATTCGATCCCCACGGGACACGAGGGGCCTAGAGGACGAATCCGGTTTCATGCTCACTAATGCACCAGCTACTTTCCAGTCATGCATGAACAATATCTTCATAGCTCAATTACGTAAGTATCTTCTAGTATTCTTCGACGACATATTGATATACAGTAGAACTTGGGAAGAACATTTGAGACATCTAGATAAAGTACTTGGCATTCTACAGGAGCAGTCACTATATGCCAAAATGTCCAAGTGTGAGTTCGGCATGTAGGAGATGTTATAATTAGGGCATGTGATAGGGGCCAACGAGGTCCAGGTGCACTTAGAGAAGATTCGGGCCATATTGGATTGGCCTACACCTAAAAATGTGACAAAACTGAAGGGCCTTTTGGGCCTTTGCACCTACTACAGGAGGTCTGTTAGTGGATTCTCACAAATGACCGCACCCCTCACAGATCTTACCAAGAAGGGGGCATTCAGTTGGTCGAAGACAACACGACAGACATTCGAGAAAATGAAAAAGGTAATGAGTTCATGCCTAGTATTAGCTCTACCAGACTTTTCTCAACCCTTCGTGTTGGAATGTGATGCTTCAGGAGAGAGAATTGGGGCAGGTTTGATGCAGAACAACCACCCCATTGCATTTGAGAGCAGGAAGCTCAAAGACTATAAGCGCCACTATTCGATATATGACAAAGAGATGTTAGCCATTCTCCATGCGCTAACCAAGTTCAGGCAGTACTTAGTGGGTGGCAGATTCAAGGTTAAGACAGATCACAATAGCTTGAAATACTTCCTAGAGCAGAAAGAGCTAAACGAGAGGCAGCAAAAATGGGTAAGCAGAATTCAGGCCTATGACTTCGAGATTGAGTACGTGAAGGGAAAGAACAATGTAGTGGTCGATGCACTTTCCAGACGACCAACTACTTTATCCCTTATGAGCATTTCATAAGATTGGAGATCTCATCTTTTGGTTGAGTACTCCAAAGATAAGTTTGCTTGCGAGCTATTGGATGGACAGATTCGGGATGATAGGTACCAAGTAATTGATGACATCATATACTACAAGAACAGAATCTTCTTAGTTCCAAAGTCTTCCCTCAAGAAGAAGATTTTGCAGGGATCGCATGATTCACCATTAGCAGGGCATCAGGGGTTTCTCAAGACCTACAGACAGATTAGAGAAAGGTTCTCATGGAAGGGCCTCAAGAATGATGTGATACAACATGTGAGAGAGTGCAGCTTGTGCCAACAGAACAAAATAGAGCACACCCACCCTACTGGTTTACTACAACCCTTACCTATTCCCGAGCAGAAGTGGGAGAGCATCTCCATGGACTTCATTACTGGGATGCCCAAGGTTCAGGGCAGAGACTCCTTGTACGTAGTGGTGGACAAATTGACCAAGTTCGCTCACTTCTTTGCCATTCCTTCAGATTATTCAGCAGCACATGTAGCAAAACTATTTTTCAGAGAGGTATTTAAACTCCACAGGTTACCCAAGACCATTGTCAGTGAGAGGGACAGCAAATTCACAGGAGCCTTTTGGCAAGAGCTTTTCCGGTTAGTGGGGACCAAGTTAGCCATGAGCACCAGTTATCATCCACAAAGTGACGGACAAACAGAGATTGTCAACAAGTGGATTGAGGGATACTTGAGAAATTACGTAGCAGGTCAGCAGAGGACATGGATCAAATGGCTACACTTGGGTGAACATTGTTACAACAACACCCACCATATGACCATTGGGATGACCCCTTTCCAAGCTCTGTATGGATATGATGCTTCCACTTTCGCAGACCAGATATTCGGCAATAGCAGGGCCCCCAAGGCCAAGTAGTGGATTCAGGAGGGTCAAGATATCCTCAAGATACTCAGGGAGAATATACAGGCTGCTCAGAATCAGCAGAAAATATATGCGGACAGGCACAGGGTTGAGCGCAGTTTTGAGGTAGGAGACTTCGTTTATTTACGCCTCCAACCTTACCAACAGTGATCTCTTAAAAAGAAAGGAGCAGAAAAACTCAAAGCTCGCTTCTATGGTCCATACAAGATAATCCGGAAGGTTGGAGAGGTAGCATATGAGCTAGAACTACCCGCAGAGAGCAAGATTCACAACGAATTTCATGTCTCCAACCTCAAGAAGGCAGTCGGTCAGCAAATTGTTACATCTTTCAAGCTGCCCGCCCTTGATGATGAGGGGCAATTGATTCTGATTCCTGAGCGCATCCTAGAGGTGCGAGAGCGAAAACTGAGAAACAGAATCATCATAGACTACTTGGTTCAGTGGAAAGATCTTCCTATAGAGGAGGCCACTTGGGAGGGAGAACAAGTATTACAGCAACCAGCTTTACAGTTGCTTGAGGACAAGCAAACTCGAGCGGAGAGGACTGTAATGTCCTCATCTGGTTAGGCATTGAGGACCAGCCCGCTAACCTACATGATTCCCATAGGTTCGAGCAGGCACTGACAGTCAGGGAATCAGCTGTGGACTGATGCCATATAGGAAGATCTAGGGCATCAATATTATATCATCATTGGGTAGACGGGGGACACCAAAGCCAAAGGCCACCTGCATGCATGACATCTGAGTACTATTTCATGATGCATGCACCCGATTGAGTCTCCATGCACCTGCATGCAAGTCAACAACAAATTAGAAGTTAAAGTGACCTAATTAGGTCAAAAGTTAGGTTATTCGCAGTTGAAAGTTATAAAAGAAAGGTAAAGTGAATGGAGAAGGACACTTATGATTATTATTGATTTGGAGCTATTAAGTAGCAGCATAGCATGCAGCCACGGCAGTTGGGGTTGAAGACGTCTTCAGCTAACGAGGGTTCGACAGTGAAATATCTACCCAGGCCATCCAAGTCCACCATCAGCTCTTCATATTATTTATCCGTATACAGCTATTCAGCACCCATCAAAAGATTGTTTGCAGGGACACGTGTGCAGCTATGGGGGGTTTTAGCTGGAAAACCCCAAAGCATTCGTTGGGTCTCCAGATCTCCGTTTATCTTCTGGATACTGGCACCATTCTCATCATCAGGGTCATCCTTCAGTACCAGGTGATCATCAGCTTCCAGTTTTAGCTGGAAAACCCCAAAGCATTCGTTGGGTCTCCAGATATTCGTTTATCTTCTGGATACTAACACCATTCTCATCATCAGGATCATCCTTCGATACCAGGTGATCATCAGCTTCCAATTTGCTCATCCGGAGCAGTTCTCATCAGTTTTGTGTAGTTGGGGGCGTGAGCAGCTAAACTAGTAAACCAATTCGCTAGCCTGCTTAGAGTGGTCAGAACCTCTGCATGCTCCAGTCAATTTCTTCGGCACGGGAAGACCTTCATTCCTGCAAGTCCTCACTTTCATCAGACAGCTCCTTCACCAAAAACGTCACCTTTAGCTGATTGAGGGGTTCCTGCTGCTAGGCGGTAACATCAAAGGAAAGGAGCACCAGTTCTTCACCAGATCAGTTCTCGATGCATGCGTATTATCTCTTGAGCATTATCAGCCGGATTATCAATGGTAAGTGTTGATCTGTTCTCCGTAAATCTCTGCCCTAGTTAGCTATAAAATAGAGCCATTTTCCCGGCACTTTGCATGCGAGTTTATTTCAGTATTATTGTAAATCGGGAGGCTTAAGCAAGCCCTAGAATAGAACACAGTAGAATATCCATATCTGGGATATTACAGGGCGTGATCAACATCTGTAGCTTACAGCTCTTGGGAGAGCTTACGACCTCATACATGAACGTAGTTTCATTGACCACCTACAGGAGCTCATATTGTATCTGCTGAGTTCCCATTACGTTCTCAACTACCATATTGGGGGCTGTCTTTAGTCATTCTGGGTTTACAAAAGCTGCTAAAGTCAACAAGAAGCAATCTGCAAATTATATCAGTCCATTTTCAGCGAAGGCTCGTCTCCAACAAGCTGCTACAGCATGCTAGTATAGCCCTTTGGATTATTAAGAAGCTGTCAACTTGATTCTCTTCACGAGTGTGCCAAATTATAAATCTTGATTCTCATTTTACTGATTGATGCATAAACTGGTATTGCATGAATGTTAAGCTATTTGCATACCAAAATATGAATGTTCTTTGAGTACATGTCATTGGCAAAATATATATGTATGTATCTTGTGTGAGAAACACCCCAAGAAAGCATACTACAGTCCAGTCCTTGTTCAAGGTACCAACAGGTGAACTTACTGCTGTTAGTGGCAATCCTATACAAGTACTTGACCGCACATTCAGTCCATACCTATTCGAATTTCAAACAGTGCAAGCCTAAACAATTTTCTGAGACTGTGAGCTACAGCAGTTGTCCGAGAAGTGTTTGACAATATTCTTCACTCAAGAATAGTAACCAGGAAGTAGGAGGGTGCTAATACAGTGATTTGCAAAGAGTTGCAAAGTATTTGATGCAACCCTTAGACCAAAAATCATGATAGAAGTCAGCTAAAAATCATTCATCTTGGGTTAGGGATCTTACGTTGAACATGTCAATATATGGTTCAAATATCTATTCAATTATCTCCCTAAGATGCATTGAATCCCACAACAAATAGATATTTCATGTTATTTGTATCAATGTGTTATGAATATTAGAAAGAATGCAATGCATGAATAAGACTAGGAGACATGTTATGAGAGCTAGAACCTATTCCTTGACAAATCTCATCACATTCCATATAAGGTTCATGAATAAATTTGCTTTGTCAATACAACTTGGGAACTCTTTTATGAATTCAGTCAAATAGCTTGCAGACAACAAATCACAAAACATTGTAAAAGAATCTCATCATTGGGATATTTTACATGTATTCTTTCTGTCAAGCATGGTTCTACCTTAGTTTTAAAAATCGGCAAAATCGGAGTCAGAAATTAGAATAGGCCGAGTCACCAAAATGTTGGCCAACAGGTTCAAACCGGTAGAAGAATCGGTTCGGTGGACCGGTTTGGTACTGAACCGGCCGATTAGGTACCGAATCGACCGGTTTGGTACCAAACCAGTCTAACCAGCCAATCCACGACAAAAATCAGTGGGGCTGGAGCAAATAAAACAGATTTTTTTTTAGTTTTATTTATGTTTTTAGGTTTACAGTTTACCTAACCTAACCCCAAACCTCTAATACACTCCTTTGTCATTTCTATTGTGACTCGTGACTCGTGAGTGGACTGTGGAGACTCTAGCATCCAAAGTTGAAGCTGCCAGCGGCTAAGGGAAAGACAAAGTGGAGTGATGAGACTGCACTGTGGGAGAGTGGAGAGTCGAGAGTCTTCTGTGGAACTCGGAACTGGAACTTGCAATCGAAGTTGGAACCCCTGCAGTGTGGAGACTCGAGTGGACTCATGGTCAGTGGAGAGTGAACTGTGAGACTGTGGTGTGCGTGGGCTATTGGACCTAGAAGTGGCCCGTGGACTATGGATGGAGCCAGCAGTCGTTTGAACTTTGAAGGTAAACACTGAACAGTTAAAAGTTTAATTTTAATTTTAATTTTAAAGTTTTAAAAAGTTAAGTATTAAAATTTTAAATACAATAATCAATGGCAAAACTTACAAATTTAAATTTTTGATGTATTTTTTAGCAAACTGATTCATTAAATTCAAATCGGTTGATTTTGACCGATTCATTACCAATTCCGATTCTGATTCGGAGTTGACCCTCGACCGATTCCGAGTCCGATTCCGATTTTTAAAACTATGGGTTCTACATGAAAGTTTTGTTCTATTCCACGATCAAATGTATTGGATTTGGCCATATCTAGTACTTTAAGTTAGAAAGCACACTTTCATACGAAGTCATTTTATTATGACTTTAGTTTATCTTAGACTTTCAATCAATCCCTTATAATAGAATCCGAAGGCTCACTCAATTCATGTACTCAAATAAAAGACATTTTCAAAAATGGAGCCAAAGTCATTCATACAGTTCCTCTCTCATTTTTTAGACTTGTTTTTTGTTGTTATTGTATGCATTTGCTAACAAGATATCACTGTCAAGAGGAGGTGGGCATCTAGCACACGACAAAGGTCGACGAAATATGACTAAAAGGTTGTGGTAGAATACCAACAAGGAATTGTAGCAAAGAAATTATTTGGCACACAAAGGACAGAAGAGGAGTCAAACTGAGATGAAAGCAGACGACACGTAACAAGCACAGTATGTGTAATAAGAAAGTAACAAGCAATAGACAAGCCTATAAGTTGTGATAGCAACATGTTAAGATTCACAAGTGAAAGCAAGGAATCAAATGAACCCAAAACAAACCCAAAATCTCTAGCAACTCAATCACAAGTGTGCTAGTGAGAGAAAACCCTTCTGTGTGCTAGAGAGAGAGAGAGAGCCAAGCACAAGCGTGCTTAAAAGAGAAAACTCCAATGACAAGAAGTGTTCCAAAGTATGAATTTCCCTTGGACTTAAACATGAAAATTTCCTTAAAACTCAAACTTGAGCTAAACAATATATTTTAATTTTTACTGATAACCACATGTGAGTTTCTTTACTAGTAATGCAGCGAAAAATAAATACTGAGAAACATGAACAATAATCAAATCAATATAGAAACAGTATTTTTGGGTATGGAAACCCCCGGATAAAACCCAAGATGGGAAAATCGGTGCAGTAGTCAGATATGAAATTTTATTATGAAGATATATAACAAATACAATCCAGTGGATCAATAAACCCAACCTGGCAAAATAGAACCTCTGTGAAATTACTAAGCAAGCCCAACAAATCAATAGGGCCCTCCTGCGCAGGTGTACAGCCTCCTGCGTCAATAATACGGTTCTCTACGTCAACAGTACGGATCCGTACAGTCCTGTGTCAGTTGTATGGAATCCGTACGGCTGATGTACAACCTCCCTCTGATGCGTACGGCCTCCCTCTGCGTGATCACGTACAGCCCTGTGCTTTGCCTGATCAATTGAGGAATCCCCCGGGTGAGTGTTCCTTCGTCTTCTCTGCAAACTTCTCTTTCTAACTTCTCTGTTTGTCTATGTCTCTCTCTGTGTGTGTCCTCTCCACCAAATCTTCTTTTAACTCAATGGCCAAGCGAAAACCCTAACCCTCAATATGGATCAATGGATGAGATCCTCCGGTGAGATCAATGACCAAGATCAGATTAGCCATCACGTAATACATTTGGAAAATCACATTAATACATTTGGCTTCCTGTTTAATGTCTTCTAGCATGCAAGGACACATGCAATGATAGAAGACCTTCCTTGCTGCCACTTTCTAACACTCCCTCTCAACGAGGAAGGGATTCGGTAGCAACCCCAACTTGTCTCTGAACTTCACAAAACTATGTCTGCAAAGTGCCTTCGTGAAAATGCCTGCCACCTGCTCATCTGTCTGAATGTACTCCAACCGAATGGTTCCTTTCTGTACACAATCTCGCAGGAAGTGATACCGAATATCAATGTGTTTGCTCCAGTCATGGAACACTGGATTTTCAGATAGCCTGATGCCACTCTAATTGTCACAGTGAACCATTGTAGCCTCTAGCTCACACTCGAATAACCCTGAAAGTAACTTCCTTGGGTACATTCCCTCACATGCAGCCAAACTGGCTGCCATGTACTCAGCCTCTGTCCAGCTCAATGCAACTCACATTTGTTCTCTTCTTTCACTAGACAAACAAATGTAAAGCTTGGCCCACTCCATCCAGCATTTATCTCATCACCTTGAAGGAACCCCTTCTCACTTCTTCTTGTGATATGATCACTAAGAATGAAGATATTATACATATCCACCCACAAGATGAAGAAAGTGGGGCTTCAATTCCTCTATTATGGACATAGTTGCTATAGAACCAAGTAGGCTGAACTAACAGCATGTTGTAAAACATATGAATTTTGTAATAACAGCAACGGAGTAGACTACATTATTGTAGCAGCAAACTTAAATATAGTAGACTGGCAGCAAACAATACTAAGCACAGAATGCTAGTTAATTATGGCAGTGTAACAGCAGTTTTATCTCCAGAAAATTCTATTACTGCTGTGGCAGTAAACACACAATTTCAAATAAATCGTAGTACATAGTAGGGCAACTGATGCTGGAAAACCAATATGCTACAAAACTCACAATACATTTATTGATACTCAATATATCCTCAAACAGTAAACCAAGGGGAAACTTTCCTGAGAAAGTGTGAACGCCAACACAGACTTGCAGTCTCTAAGCTGCAATATGGACATTGCAATTGATGAAGAAGTCAGTCTCTATAGACTGCCTACAACAAAAGATTCCAAAACATATCCTATCTTAAGACAAATGCCAATTTATAGCTAGTACCACGTTTGCTTGTCTTTTAATATGAAATAAATAGTTTAATATGATAAGCTTTTATTTTTAGACATTATGGCATGTTACAGATTCCACCACACTACATTTCATTCACAAATGCCATAATATGGCATATCCCAAATTGTTGTATGCAATGTGATGTACAGAAGCAGGATAGGACGATATAGCTGACATGAGGGCCATGCACCAACTCTAGGTTTTCAAGGTTGTAGATGCTCCCTTGACCAATTCACCCATGCAACTCTTGTGCCCTTCTCTTAGTGTTAGATCAATGAAATAGCTCCCAAAATGTTAAAAATGGATCCCAAGATGCATCAATAGGATCATAACAATTTTCTCTAGAAGTAGTATGAGTAATGAAGCCTCCAAAGATCAGATGAATGCACCCTCGTGATATTTAAGGGGAGGAATGCGCCCCCAATGTGAAGGATGTGCCCTCTGAGATTGAATAATAACACATCCTCTTGTAAGTGAAATAAGCAAGCGCCTCAGTGAGGTGGATCTTCAAGTCTTCATTGAATAGAGACAAATAGAATCTCCAATGAAGATCAATAATGAGCCTTCTCAAAGAATCCAACAATGTGCCTTCAGATATGTGAAATAATGTGCCCTCATAAACTCTTCAACTGCATGGATGCCCTCGAATACCTGAAAAGATGAATAATAACAATGATACCTTGAAAAGTCAATTTGCTCCCTTTTATTCTTTTTGACTTGTGCATGATACATGCAACTTTAATGACGCATGCTGCATGCGATTTGAACGAGGCCTCGCACGTCACACATGACACTTGATCCTACTTGAGTGGTCCTCTTTATCTGCTAATGACTTATTATCACTATTAATGTTGTGCTTCTATCCCATATGGCATCAATCATTAGTTATTCCCCAGCTTTTCAAAAATGGAAAATTGCAGTCCTCCCTCACCAAAGATTGCCTGTCCTCAATCAAACTAAACCAACTAAATCCAGTGATGACCTCAGGGTCCCAAATTATCCTAGGAGATCTGTAACACCCTCTACTCAATGCACTACACAGCACGGTACCATCAAAAGATATCTCATGGAAGCCTCTTATAAGTAATCAACCACGATATAAACTCGATCAACCCCTCAAAGAATCGCTCTACTAAGCTCTCAATCCCCTATGCCTGGAAATAAATACTGATCCTCTCACCTCTATCAACCACCGGTACCACTATACTGCCAATTACTGTAATCCCAAGATCCCAAATCAATCTAAGAAACGCGGAGTACCTACTGCATCCACCACTATCCTGCGTGGTCTCAATACTAGGAGCATCCTTGTGACTCTAAACCCCAGCCAGTAAAGACTGTATCCATCCCTCATAAGGTCTCCCACCTAGAAAACTAATCCGCTGCTCGATATGGATCGGCTCTTGAAAGTGATAGTTGACTCTCGCCTCCATGTCAGTTGTTGCACTGTCTACTATCGCTATCCCATAATCCTAGGCTAACCTCAGAAAGAGACCATCATGTGGTTGTTGCACCACTTTGATCATTACCAACTGTCTGGCATGCCTTGTCAAAATCCACCTCTCTTGGAACTACCAGTTGAAATACCTGTAAGAGGTGACCCTGTTACTATCATCAGGAGCTCTGTAACCCCTATGGATGTCTTTATATAGATGTTTGTAACATCTGTCCAACCATCCATGTGTGTCTAGGAAGTAAATAGTGTGTTGATCAACCCCAAGGGCATGACAAAATCCCAAAATGAGGTATAGAAGTAGACCTGTGAGCATCATACTTTCTAACCCTCATCTGATGATATCCCTGATAAAGGGAGGCCATCAAGGGATCTACTGCTCCATGAAGCATGCCCTTCCACTCGATGATCCTAGGGCAACCCAATTCAAGGATATGTTCGTGAACTCTGTCAGATGGTCTCCTAGGAGGAAACACTCTGAAACTCCACGGGATTTGTCCATGTGCCACTATGTACCCCTATGTATTGTTGCATACTCCTGTATCCTCCTATGCCATCGGCTATCCCTTATGTGCTATTGTAGCCAATACGCCACTGATGTCAACTAAGCATGTAACCCAATGTGTCTCCATATCCACCATATATATGTCCACCCAATCTCTGTATGCATATACTTCCCTATTGGTTGGTCCACAAGGAACATGCTCAACTACCTCCTTCATGGCTAAACCTCTCTACAACAAAGGTGGCTCATGATCCCATACCTAATCCAAACCCTTTCTGTCAGGTCTCTCCTCGGTCACCTACAACTCTAAGTGCTCCTTGCGTAGAATCATCACTAGAGGCTCTCCCCTCAAACCATGAGTGCCACTCATGCCCTCGTGTGTCACAACCTATGTCACAAGGTTCAGGTTCAGGATTGGC
>LPNX010005426.1:189783-338374 GCA_001517045.1 Pseudotsuga menziesii | reverse complement strand
TTTGGAGCCATGGCAAAGTTCAAACAAAAGCTGGAAATAAAACCCTATAATTTATTAATAACTTCTTAACTAAGGAAAACAAAATTTAAAGAGAAAAGCTGTGACTTGTCATACCTTTGAGAGAGAAGAAGAAATGAAGAAAAGATGCCAAGAGAAAAAGAGGATGCTGGTCCGTGATAACAGTCCACAAATTCTGCACAAAAGCCTTCAATAACCTCCAAAACAGTCCACGTAATAGCTCCAAACGTGCTGCAAAATATGATGCTTCTAATCTCCTCCAAATCCTTGCTGCAATACACACTTGACTATGCCCAACAAGTTCTTGGAAACCACCGGTAAAACTCAGCTGCAAAAGACCACACAACTGCCCAACGAACTGTGCTCTCAAGATTGCCAAACTGATTGCAATGAATAGTGTGAGAAATGTAGGGGGTGGGGGGGTCTTTAAATAGTGTTAGGATAGGCTTAGGGTTAGGTTAGGTGTAGTTGTTTAGGTGTTTTTTTGTTTTTGTTTTTTTAAATTTAAAAAAACGTGGTCCCCAGCTCGCGGCCGTACGGCTGCCTCTGAACCGGCCGGTTCAGACTTTTTTCCGGTTTTGCAAATTTTTTTAAGGAACCGGACCGACTGACCCTGTGAACCGGTCAGACCGGCCGGTTTTGCCGGTTCCGGGCCGGTTCTGATAACACTGGATATTCCTGATACCAAGGCAAGTGTTGAAGGGTTTCAACTCAAATTTCCAGATCTGCCCAAAAATAATCAAGACTGCCCAAAAATATATCAGATCTGCCCCGAAAAAATTAGGGCCTGCCCAAAAATGCTTCTTCCTTGCCCGAATCTTCCTCTGTCTTGCCCAAATGTTTTTCCTCTGTCGGGATTTTTTGTTTGCCTCCTTCACCTGCCTGAAAGGCAGATCTAGTCTGCCCGAGGTTGTAGCAGACTACCCAGAGTCTATTATGGGCAACCATGACTGTCCTGTTGCTGCTGTGGGAGTGGGCAGACCCACGTTTGCTGGGACGATGCCTTAAGGCTTGCCCAAAAGCCCTCCAGGACTGCTTACTAGCAGCCTGTGTCCTGTAGCAGGCACCCCGGGTCTGCTGGGAGCAGCCTCTGTGGTAGCTCCCAGGCCCATTGTGGGTGCCCAGATGTGCTCCCGAGCCTAGATGTAAGGCTAGCAGGGCTTCCCGAGAAGAAACCCAGCTGCCCGAGAAGAAAACCAGCAGCCCGAGAAGAAGGAGATGGCTACCATGGAGGAGAGAGAAGAGCTAAGAGGACTGTCAACCTGCCCAAAAGCTGGAAGTGTATGTGACTGCTAAAGAAGAGGGTTTGTCAAACCCTAAGACAAAGAGATTAAAAAATGAAGAAACCCTAGCTGAGGGTTTTGCTAAGAAATCTTCAGTAGCAGCAGTACCTGTGTGAGCAAGTGAATGTGTGTTATAATGAATTGACTTGATCTTCTTTTATAGCCTTTAGTTACCTGTAAGTGGACCAAAATTAGTAAAGACAAAATAATAATATTTTATTCTTTTCCTAATTTCACTTTTACCTTTTTACCAAAAAGGTCCTTTAAGTATTTTTTACTTTTACCAAAAGTCTTTAAGTAACTTTGACTTTCACCTGTGGTCCCTTTTTCCTGTGGTCCAAAAGTCCTTATGTAATTTTTACTTTTGACTTTAGCCTTTTTCCAAGTGCCCCTATGGTCATTACCTGTGGTCTTTTTTATTCCAAAAGTAAATCATCATAAACCAAGACAGTTACTAATGCTTTTATCTCACACTCTATGTGACACCTAGATCAGGTACTAGGGTAACTTAACCAAGGGTAGCTAAGCCTTGAAGAAGTACACAAAGCCCATAGATCAAGGGTCAGAGTGTTACACATGCCTAAACCAAGTCTAGGGCTTACAGTGCCTTCCTGGTAATAGACTAGGTGCCTCAGCCATGGGCTACATAATTTGACCCTAGGTCAAATACTTGGTAACAGACCAAGCGCCTCCATTCTCCCAGAGAATGGCTACTCAGAACTAAGTTGAGTCTACCAGTACTAGACTGGTCCAAATTGTGGTCCCGGACCAAATGTCTACCATTCAATAGAATGGTTCCTTAACACTGGGTTGAGTCTACCCAGTGCAGAGCTAGGTCTATATCATGGTCAAGGACCAGATATCTACCATTCAACAGAATGGTCACTCAACACTGGGTTGAGTCTACACCGTGGTCCCGGACCAGGTGTCCCCGTTCTCCTAAGAATGGCTCTCGATGTTGCCCAGAAAAATCAACATTTGTGACTATTTGTCAATCAAGGTGCTCATAATCACACCAGACCTGGGGAGGAAAGACTAGTATTTCCAGGCTTCTCTGTACCGATTGATGACTGATGATGTATCTTGTTTTCATGATTATTAAGAGCCATGATAATGCTGCAAATATGGGACTAATTCTATGGCAATGATATAAACACAGACCCAAACAAAGTACAAACCAAAAGAGTGTTTGTTCTCTATCTTTTCTTGCTTGCTGATTCAAACAAGCCAAAACATGTTAACAAAGACTTTTAATAAATAGTTGGCATTAACTTTCCAGTGTCATAACCAACAATAAGGCCACTTGACAGGCATACAAATTTATAAATAGCATAGGTTCAACAAGTTCACACTCCAGATTGAAATCATGTTTCAGGAAACTGCATGACAAAAGCAACAAGCTTTCTCATGAACAATACCTTTGTTACAGTAAGTAGTGCTGATGCATGTGAACTCTGATTTACCACATCTGCTAATGAAGCTGGCAATGGATTAGAGGCTACATCAGCAGTAAAAGTCCGCTTATGAACTTCACGTAAAGCATGTGCAGAAAGTTGCCACAGGAGCTCAACAAACCTGTCAATCACAAGAATAGAATTCCTTCAATGCCCAACTTTTAAATCATGGACAATCTCTAATCAGCCAACTTCAGAAGGTCTACAATGATTCTTCTTCATCATAAACTCCTTGTATTTTTAAAGTATCACTGTCAATTCTATTTGCACACGTGACCTTTATGGCTATCTTAAGCCCTAACTATGTTGACACAGAAAATAACAAATATATCCCTAAAGCATGATCTGTTTTCCACTGTTGAAAGCAACTTCTAAAAAATGAATAAAATCGTGCAATACTTCCAAGATGTTTTGGGAAATGTCTATCACAACTAAGATATCATTTACAAATAGTTCAAAAAAGTTAAAAACCATTGCAGTTATGTGAACGTGTGGGCAGATATGCAGAAGATTCAATAAGGAACAATATGCATATGTGGTGTATAGATATACAGTTATAAGGGAAACACGCATCTCATTATTCCTGTTATGCCATATATTATATGGGCATACTAGTACTACGCTGTTGGGAGCAGGGAGCGGGAGCAGAGTGAAAAGCAAAACTTTCAAAAGCTTCCGGGGTGGGAACCTTTTTTATATAATATATATTTTTATATATTTTGATGCATATATGTCAACAAAACCATGTAGAATGTTGAATTAGTTACAAAAGGCATATAACATCAATCATCAATCATATAACCATATAACATCAATCATCTAATAGTTGTCATCAAATGATCAACCATAAAATCAACCATTTCCAATATATAACATTTGTCATGACTCATCAAATACATCACTAAAGTTGTACATGTAACCAAACTATAACAAAGAACATCAACCATGAAATGAAACGATTCACAAAGCACATATTTATTATTATTTACTATTTACCAAACAGTTATAATATGCTATTATGTAGTCAATAGTGCAAAGTTGGAAGCAGTGAACTTCAAAGGTAGGTTCAACATCAAACATCAAACTTAAATTGCGATATAATATTTTCAAAATAGACCATAAAAAATATTTAAGAGTCAATAGTTACAATTCGCAAAGTACTGAAAACTAGAAAAATACAAGAACTAAAATTTCCTCTTGCCATGAGAAACTTGTAATTTATTTTCAGTGATCTATGAGCACTGGGAGTAGGAGTCTCTGTTGAAGTTTTAGGGCTTTTTCATAAAATTGAAAAACGTGTACTTTTAATAAAAATTTAAGCTACAAAAAATTACTGAAGTAAAAGTACCGCAGTAGTAACAGTCTAGATATAATTTTCATCTCTTTCAACTTTAACACTCCCTTGAAATCACTGTGTTAAAGTTAGGGTTTGAAATAAAATAATAAATAAACACAGAAATGTAAAGTACTGTTGAAAAACATAAACAGTAAACTATACAACTGAAGTAAAACAAAACAGTATGACAGAACAAAAAATAGAACTTATCTGATTGTGAGATCCTTCCTTATACTCAGAATATAGCTTTCAGATCTGATCTTGTCTCTCAGAGACAAATCACTAAAGGGAACAACTAACTGACCCTTACCTGAGGGTAATCACGTATTTGAGAGAGAGAGAAAGAGACAAGTGCTGAGGAATAGGGTTGATTAATTACAGCAGAGGGTACATTGTATCCAAAATCAAATCCAGAATAATAACCAAGACAGTTAACAAGAGTTCAATGGTGAATGGTAGCCACAAAGAAAACTACAGTGGTGGACGGCTGCCACCAGGAGGCAATAGGTACCCTCAAACAGTTCCCACAAGCACTGGCAGCCTACACACAGGCTGTGGTACTCTAAACACAGTCCACATAAGCAGTATCAGCCTTCACACAGGTAGCAGCACCCTCAAACCAACCCACACAGGTAATGGCCCACACAAAAACAGTCCAAGAGACAGTCCAACAAGGTAGCGGCTCAAGAACCAGTCCAACAAAGGGTAGCAACCCATACAAACAGTCCAACAAACAGAACAACAAGGTAGCGGCCCACACAACAGTCCTCACACAGGCTGCCGCCCACACTAACAACTCACAGCCCAGTCAAGTAATCCACAAACAGGCTGGCAGCACCCTTGCACAAGCTCACAGCACCCTCAGTAACCCTCAGCAGGTCATGGCACCCTCACACTGGCTCACAGCAGGCTCATGGCACCCTCAGCAAGTCATGGTACCCTCACGCAGGCTTACAGTACTCTCAACCAGGTTCGGCAGCCTCAGAAACAAGGTATAGCAGCCATAAAACAGCAGACAGCCCACACGTGTGGAGGATGGAAGACACCAACAGTTGATGGAAAGATCAGGGATATGGAGTAGGACCTAAATCAGCAGAGCGCCTAAGTTGAATCAGTCTAGGAACCCTAAACGTCAAGCATCAAACCGAAATCAGACATAAACAATCAGATATGACACTTTCGTTTCTTTTAAGATGCCTCACAATGAGATCTTGAACTCATATTTATACTTTTCAATATCTTCTAGAAGGATCCCCCTTCTAATCTTTCATTGACTTTAGGGTTACCAAAAGTTAGGTCAAGACGTCCCATAAAATAGGAGGGTTACCAAATAAAAATATAAAATTATATTATGATGTCTTAGGATAGAGTACCAAGGTTATAGCTATGGGCAGGATGACCCAACCAAGAAGGGACGCTAGCACAAGGACTAACAAGGGGTCAACACAAGACCAAACCAAATACAAAGCAAACCATAAATCAAAGATGGGTACAAAACACTTCTAACCATAGGACCAAAGATATAACAACAAGGTGGGTAGACAACCCTTTTACCCACAAGGAGGGGAAACTAATCTCTCTCAAGGTATGTGTTCTATAAGTGTTCCAAACTATAATCGAGAGTTCATCATCACCATATAAGGAAGGTTCACACTGAATGATGCGATCCTTTGATCCTCCTTATTGCTCCTAAGGTCAAATGCTAGTGACTCCAACAAGGGGTGGCCAGTCCCTTGAGCAAACAACCTAGCTCAACCACCTTGAAGACCTAGGAGAGGAGGGCATCAGACATCATCATCTTGGTTAACTTACCAAGATCCACCTAGTTAACTGACAAGGTATACATGTAATGTCCCCATTCAAATAATTGCATAGCAAGACAATTCCATCAATCCTACTAGTTCCCTAGGTTGGATGGATACATTTGGAATTTTAATAAGGGATCTAATAAATGTTGTTCAAGCATTAGAATGGAATAAATATTTAATAATAAAGCTAATTAAATAAATACAAGAGAAAATTGAAGTGGCAATGGAGCATGGAGACACATGGAGATTATGGGGCCCACACAAGCTAGAATTTATGTGCCACATGGCATCCTCCTCTTGCAATTTCGAATCCATGGGAAGCCTAATGTTCTTGGACGAGTTAGAAGGCTAATACACTTGGCCATATGCATCATAGGTCGAATTGGGAAGGAAATGTAACTTACATGGGAGAGGAAGAGTCAAATGGGAGCTTCTTGGACACTTGGGCTAGATTCCCTAACATCTATGACATCTATGACACCGATGATGAAGATGCTATGACATTTGTGACATATTACAGACCTGAAGACTGACATCTGACCATAATGACATGTCAGGCCTAAATATAGCATCCAAGAGGGCACTCATGTGAGTTGGGGAAGCTCAATGGGTTCCTACCCGAATTGGGGGAAGATGGAAGGCTAGGGAAGGGAGGACACATGGCAAATCTTGAGCACACACCCTAATTCGAATTGGCTTGAGTTTGTGGATGGATAGGTAACCTTAGAAGGCTAAGGATGTTTATAAAATACATGGATCAACCAAGAGAAGGGCTTTTGATCATTTGAGAAATTTGCATTTGTGAAGAGAGAGAGATAGTCGATGACTAGTTTCTTACCTTAGCCAATTTCGAGGGTGAAAGATTCCCATCCAAGTTGGTGTTTGGAGAGGCCACCCAGGTCTTTCATGGAGCTTTAATGGAGTTTGTATTTGCAGGTGTAAGCTACAGGGCAGCTCATGGTTCATTCTAGTGCAGCACATTCTCTCAACCATTTCCAGTTTTTATTGCATATTCTTGCTCATGGAGGGATTGCGCTTTGGGTGAGCTATTGTACTATTTGGGAGAGCTTCTCCTGGTCCATTTCTAATTGTAATAAGTTTAATATGCTCTGTTCTTCATCTTCAAAAAGTCTCAGGTCGAAATACCAAATGGTTGTATGTAAAAGTGATTATTAATGAGCTAACAATGACCATTTCCCCACTATATTGATATATGTCATTGTAATGCTGATTATTTCGAAGGAAAGAATGTCTCTCTGATATATTTATGATGAATGGACTATCATTTATGAGTACTACAAGTTTCATTCCAATACTTAAGCATTTGAAGTCATCTTACTCAGTTTAATTGCATTTGGAGAAAATTTGGTGCCATTTCCCCAAGGGTCGAATTAGTGATTTTGTAGTTGTTTGGGAGGGTTATAACAACCTGTATAAACTGAATAATGATGCATATGAGACCTTAACAATCTCCCTTAAACATCCTCTACCTCTGTTTAGAAATTCGAGTGGGTTTGGGAATATTTGAGAAGCCATTTTCAACATTTACCCAGGGGGAATTGGAACCCCAATTTGCTAGTGAAAACTCCTACCTTGCCAGAATATTAAACAAGTTTGTAAAAGTCTTTGGAGGGTCATAAACCATCCCTAAACATCATATTCAAGTCTTAATATCAGTCATATACCTTCTCAAAGATTTGAGAGCATTTGGGTCAATTTGGAGACTTAGACATCAAAACTAGTCAAAGGTCGAAATAGGGAAAAAAGTGAAAAATTGGTCATTTTAATAAAATTCTTAAAAAGGGACATTACAATACACCTGCATGACCTACTTGGTCCTAGACCAAGAATCTTCCTGGTCCCAAACCAGGATGTCTCTGTCTCTGCCTACAGGATCTGCTTGGTCCTCATGACCAAGAAACTATCTGGTCCCTGACCAGAATGCCCTAAAGACATATAGGGGCCCTAGCCACATGCTAGGGACTTTGCCATGGCATCAACCTGTTGGTCCCGGACCAAGAACCCTAGTAGATTGTTGGGGGCCCTAGGGTACCTGCTAGGGTCTTACACTGCTTGGTTAACTAACAAGAAACCCTAGTTAACTGACTAGGGTTCCATTTAGAGAATGGCTCTCACAACTGCACTATCTTTAACAATCTCCTCATCCTGAATAGGTGGAAGTGGTTGTGAACCATGTCCAACAGCCACACAATGATGGAGGTTGTTAAGCTAGAGGCAAAGTTGGTGCATCTAGATTCTGGAACACTGCTAGTGGATGGGGGTGGCATCTCCACTGTTGCATGGTCACCATCACCATTGCCCAAAGGATTAGCCTCCAAGCGCTCTAAATCCAAGGCTCCATCCTCCAAATTATTCTCCTCCAGGTTGTTGTCCCAAGTGATATATGTTCTATCACTTTTGGTCTGCTCACAACAATGAGACAACAACCTCAAGTTGTAGTGTACAAAAACCAAGCTTTCTGCCTAGTTTTCATTAAGGTTGTTTCTTTTGAGACTGTGGATGTAGCTATAGGTGCTCCAACACCTCTTTGCAGAAGAACTATTAACCATTACTGAAAGCACTCTAATTGTAAATTTATGCAACTATATGGTGGAGGAGCCTTACATCTTCCACCACTCAATAAGAACCCACCTAGCTCGATCTTTGTTTGCAGGCAAATCTGCAAACACTCCATGTTGACTAAGGTATTTGCTCAATTCACCATGCAATATGGCACACTCCCCTTCTTCAAGGACCAGTTTGTCTAATGCTAGCATGTACCCATTCGTGTTAGAGTTTTAGCTCTGGAGGCATTCCGCATGTTTTTGTCTTATATGGGGAAGTGACCATGCACTAGCTAGGCTACTTTACTTTGTAATGTTGTTTTATAAAGTTTAAAGTGACTCTTATGTAAATGGGACTTTTTATAAAGTAATCCCTTGTTTTAATTTTTTTAAAGTGACTTTTTTGATAAAGTGCACTTAGTTCATAAAGGAAATGTGACTTTATTAAAATTAAATGTAACCACTTTTGGAGGGAAAGTTTCTCAACCCTTGATCTTGAAAAGGCAAGATTTAATCTTGGCCTTTGGATTTAGGGATTGGGAAAGTGAAAAGTCACTCTCAAGTTATAAGAGAGAGCCTAAGGTAGTGTGCAAGACAAGTTGAAGGAAAGCATTTCCAAGAGTGAGCATTTAGCTGAGTTATTTGCAGAGAGAGAGGGAGCTGCAATTTTTCTTAAGTGGGCACAAATCCCAAGGAGATTTTTTTTCTCAAGAGGGCACGAATCCCAAGGAGCTGGGCAGTTTTTAAGGCATTTATTTTCAGCTGAGTTGTACTATTCCGTACAATCTGTACGGTACAGTAGTGGCACATTTTTCGAGGAAAATTTCTGGACACAATTTTCGAGAAGCGAAAAAAATTTCAAGCTCATAAATCCGTACCGTCCGTACATTTTAATGATGGCATGGAAATCGAGGTGGGCACAGAAATCGAGAAATCTGGTACAGTCATTAATGCTGAAATAAATGTTGCTATAAATTATTTCTCTGCTTGATAAATGCTGCAATAAAATTCTCTTGGACTGGCTTTCCCCGGGGTGGTGTTTTTCCAGGGTCACATTGACCAAAAATCTACTGTTTTATGAGATTATCAGTCTGTAGTTTTTATGTGTATTTCCGCTGCTACAGACTTAGTTTTTTTTCAGTGTTTCAGCTTCAAGGTTGTTGGGTTTTATGCATGTGAAGTATTTTTTACTTAATGACAGTAAAGTCTGAAATCTGGGTTTAACTAAGTGTTTGACAAAAGTCTGATTTTTTTGTCAATATTTCTACAATTCGTACCTCTAGATCTGGGTGGGTGTTTTCCTGACCCCATCCCTAGGTGTTGGTTTGGCCAACCAAGATGAAGAATAGTATTTTGGTGTAAGGACATATGCTAAGGCTTGGAGTGGAACATTAAGATTATCCCACCTTTTGATCACATGCTTGTGAATATGATCATACAAAATGGCATCTTTTGGTGGAACAATATCTTTTATTTGGCCTAGCATGCTATCCATTTGCTCATACACCTCCCCAATTATCAGTTGATCAGTATATGCTAACTGAAACATGTTATAAATGGGCTTGGTGAATTGCAACACATACCTAACACTTGCCCAAAACTGACCATCTAGAACGGTGTCCTCCACTTCTTGAAAATCATGCCAATCAAATGTGGATGTAGCCTTGTCTTTCAAAATATGCCATTATCCACTTGATACCATTTTAGCCAAGGCCTCTCATAACTTCAAAAGGCTCCTAAAGGTGAGGTAATAGCTAGCAAATCTAGTCTTTGCAATGTTCAATAGCTCCAACCTTAAGTGATTGCGGACAATGTGATGGGCATTACTATAATTGGTAATAAATCTTATCATGTGCCTGTCTTTCTTGTACAATGAACCAATCCATCTATAATCATGGTCCTTCATCTTGATAATGTCATGCATCAAAAGGTTCAACGTTTGAACCAAACACCCAGACCAAAATATGTTGGGGTATCTATCCTCAATGATTGCTTTCATTGCCTTACAATTAGCAGCATTATCGGTAATGGCTTGGATGACATTGTATGGCCCAATGGATTCAATGTATTTAATTAAGGGTTCTACAATGTTGATGTTGGTCTTGAACTAATCTGAATAGTCATAGGATGAAAGGAAGATTGCACCACTAACAAACACCCCAAGAAAATTTATCAATGGCTTGCCCTTTAAATTTGTCCAACCATCAGATACAATGGATACCCCAAAGTCATTCCAAGCATTTATGAATTGTCCCGAAGCATTTTGAATCTTGGTTTTTTCCTTGTCAAGTCCCATGGTTCTAGCTTTGTCATACCAAGGGCACCTGTATCCTTTAGGGGCACAACAGATGGCATCTACCATTTCATGCCAACAACGTGAGCAAAGAACATTGAATGATATGCAACATGCATAGAGAAACCGAAACATTTTTGCATCCACATCATCCCTTCAACCTTGGTCAAGTAAATGTGATATTGTTCTACGCGCTAAATGCCTAGGCGAGAATCCACTACCATGGGTGGTTGGGGATCGACCACTAAATGTTCTATGCGAGCTTGAAGTCTCATGTTCAACCCTTGACTTTTTGGATACGTATTGTGCTTCCTCCTCTTCCCTCTTATATTTGGCTCTATCTTTTCTTAGCACTTCCATACAGGTTTTGACTCCTATAGTCTTATTTTCGTCCCATGGCAGAATCCCACATAAATATTTTCTCACACGGGTATATGAACCTATGTAAGTTATTCTACAATAGGGCCATACAAATTTAGTGGTTCCACCCTCTTTCCCTCCTCCAAGCTTTGTGACATATTCCACAAGGGTGTTGGGATTTCTTTAGTTTTCTTTTCGTCACCACCATCACTATCAGTTTCCTCCTCCTCTTCCTCTCCCTCCTCTCCATGATATTTTCCACTACGCAATTCTTCATCCTCTTCATCACTTCTCCTTCGATTTCCAAACACCACCATCATAATAAAAAATGGAACCAAAAGGAGAAACCACATTGACATATCCATCTTGCTTGTAGAGAATAACAATTTGCCTGCAATGGAATGAGGGAGAAGGAATGAGAAAGAGTAGGAGAAGAAAACATACAAGCATTTAAGCCATAAAAATATATAAGTTTATATGGGAAAAAAAACAAGAATGAGTTAAGAGCCTACCTCTTTGACTCTCCAATGGTGGTTGAACCCTATGGAAACCTTCAATCTCCCCTCCAAGCTCTCACAAATGGAAACCTTCAATCACCTTTCCAAGCTCTCCAAGCTCCTCACCAAATCTCCAAATGCACTCCAAGCTCCGCAAACCCTTGCATGCATGTTAGTTTTTAGGGACCCTATTTGTCTCTAGGGTATTCTCGTCTGGAACCAGACAGTTTCTTGGTCACGAGGACCAAGCAGATCCTACAAGTTGAGACAAAGACATCCTAGTCTGGGACCAAGAAGTTCTTGCAAATACATACATGGTCAATTAACCAAGTGGATCTTAGTCAGTTAACCAAGATGATGATGTGTGATGTCCTCTTCTCCTAAATGGTTGAGTTAGGTTGTTTCTCAAGGGATTGGCCACCCCTTGATGATGTTGCTAGCACTTGACCTTTAGGAGAAGTCAGTAGGACCAAAGGATCACATCATCCAATTTGAACCTTCTTATATGGTGATGATAAAAACTTCCAGTTATTGGACTACATACCTTGAGAGAAAGATAAAAGTTTGGGTGCTTCTACTTGTGGGTAAAAGGGTTGTTTCCCCACCTTGTTGGTACACCTTGGTCTTATGCAATGTTTTAAAACTCGGACTCGAACTCGGTAATGACTCGACCGATTTGATTTTAATGACTCAATTTACTAAAAAACACCTAAAGAATTTAAATTTTAAAGAAAAAAATATATATTTTAAAGATTATAATCCATCATTCCAAAGCATTAGAGACAAAACATCCAAAGTATGATCATATATATACCATATAAGGGTGAACATATCAAAATTGCATGAAGGGTACTATGCCAATGTGCAAGGCTGCAAGCAACAATACATAATACACATATGAAAGACTGAACAAACTGAAAATACATAATCATATATGCCTAAATGGCATATATGTTGTAGAGTGAGTCGTGACAAAGTCCAAAAAACAAAATGCTATGATGCCAGTAATAAGTATGCCACTACATCATTGATCAACATGATCAATAATCAAACTCATCACCACTGTTAGAACTAGAACCCGGACTAGCAATGACATTGTTATCACCAACCTTGTAGTTGCCTATGTGAGGTGGATCCATGATGGATGGTAGAGGGACCGGCAACTAAGGAGGTGGAACCAAGATTGCCTCGACTCCCAAATGGATGGTTGTCACGCCAATCGAAACAGTATTCGCTTTATGTCATCTTAGCCCAAAACAACAAAGGGGGAGACTCGGATCTACTCCCGACAAGAGAGATCAAACCTAGACACTAGATCAGATCAAATGGACTTGAGGTATGTAAGGTGTAAGGTAATGGAAACCCTAGATCTATGGATGATGTCATTGGGTGAGCCAAGGCTTTGGATCAGGGCTTTAGGAAGTATGAGATTCCAGCCAAGTTGGGACACAAGTGACCTATGAGGTAAGTACTAATTCTAGGGTTAAGGTACTAGCAACAGGTGAAGATATCCGCTGCTCTGGGAAGCGTAACCAATGCAAGGAGGGCAAGGATAGGATTGGGGCTATCTAGTCCCGACGGATAAACTCAATGAAAGATATGACAATATCAGAATACCCAAGTTACCAGGATAAAGTCAAAACACAGGAAAAACAGGCAAAAGAGAGGGGAGCGCTAGGGTTGGAAGTCAGTGCCTGTCAAATCTAGGGCAATGGAGTCACTATCTGCTCAACGTTGGAGGAGACCCACCTGGGAAATACCCTGATCTACAAACCCAAAATGGTATTTTGCCGCAAAAGTCAGATCATGGGAAAAACCAGCAGCTCGATGGATACCGCTGGGGTTTGTGAGGCCAATTTTCCAGATCTAGGGAAAACCAGTCACTTCTAGCTCAGCGTTGAGGAAGATTTGGTGAGGGGAAAACCCGATCTACAAAACCCAGCAGTGATTTGGCCAGAGATCAAGCGATCTATTTTTTTATTATTATGGGATTTTTATGTGAAAATGAAGAAAGCAGATGCCAATGGATTGAGATCTGGAAGAAAGGTACTAACCTGTAGATCTTACCTGGAAAACCTTGTAGATGCCTTAATGATGATGATCCCTGCTTTCCCGATCAATTTGAGAAGCTTTGAGCAAGTTCTATGTCCAATGTTTTGCTCCAAGAAGTCAATGCGCCCTCTTTCCTGCACAACAAACATCAACCATATCAGATTTGCTGCATCATGAGAAAAAGCAAGATGCTATAGAAAAATAGCAAGATGAAATCATAGATCGCAATGACACTAATGAAAACCCACTGATACAAGCGAAGCCAATCCAAGCGAGTTGAGAATCCCCTGCAAAAACGTCCAAGCTGATGTCGCCCTCCTGTAGACTAGACAAAGATTCCCGAAAAAAATATATAGATCTCACAAAAATTTCCCGAATGCTAGGAAGCAAAAGACTTTCCAATCACCATCTAAGAACACCAGATGCAAAGGAGATCCAAGAAATATCCACAAGAAAAGTTTTTCTATTATCCAGATCCAAAATGAGAAGCTCTCTCCTTTAAATAGGAATGAGAGAACCAAAATCCTAACCACTTTTCAAATGGGTGGCTAAGATTAAAATATACAAATGTTCTAATCAACGATTGAGATGAGCTCAACATACAATACATAGATCAATGCCATAATATAATATAAAAGTGGACTAAATCACCCTAGGAGAAGGGATCCCACTCAACAAAAGATAAATGAAGCACATGGTGGGTCCAACGAGTGTTAACTAACTCCCTTTGGGTGTCCCCATGGCACAATGAAAATAATATCATTTTTTAAATGTGAAATTGTGCCTCCTTAAGGAAATCGTGAGCCTCCAAAAGCTCCAGAAAATAATATAATATGCCCGAAAAAATAGATGTGGGCCCATCCAAGTGTTGCAAATGCTGGAGAAGAAGTGGAAGACATCACCCTCGTCATCAGAACTCATCCCATGCCATTTCCTTGCCTCAGTAGCCCAAATCAAATTCTTCAGTAGCCATTTTAATTTTTTTTTTATCTGCCTTGAGAAATGCGAAGTGCCCAAAACTACCTCCTAGGGTGCCTACGTTATCCAACTGAGCCCACCAGGCTCTCTGGGAGGGGGGTAATATGGTACAATAAAGTGGTTGGACCCCCTATCCCTCATACAGCGCTCTAGGAGATCCAAGAAAGATATCTCCCTACTCACACAGGCCATCAAGTATGGCAAAACTGCACCAGAAGGGTACACTGAGCCAAATCATCTCTACAAGTGCCCGAAATTGAAAACAAGTTGTCTCACTGGACTCGAAGAGTCCAAATCCATCTAAGGTGTATACTCATACCCCCTCTAGGTCTCTGTATGATCATCTACAACATCCAGATAGACAAAATAATAATCTGTAAATGACCATATAACCAGTAATATAACTCAGGCTAGCATCCATCTGCTACAAGTGTTCACAAGTCAAGACATGCTCTACAAATCATTCAAATAACACTTATAACAAGTAGTAATCATTTCACTAACGATCTATCAACCACATATAAAGGATTTCATTTATTAACTATAACTCAGACCAGACTTTCAAGACCATACTCATTTCATAGTTGTAATCAATTTGCTAGTGGAGGGTGAAGGCTAAGATTCAAAGGCTAGGTCAAAAGATGACTACCAACTTGACATTGTGACACTTCGGATATGGAAATGGGATACTCACTCTAGCATATGCAGGACAAGCAATAACGCAAGGGATGGCAGTGTCTCACAAATGGATAAGCTACTTCAAAGGTGCTTATTCACCTTGACAAATGCTCACAATCCAAATCAATACAAGTAAGGCCAGCAATCTTTGGATATAACTTTTAAGAACCATTGCTTTTTTGGGCCTTTGATTTTCCATAGCCTTTGGTCCATGATTTTATTACACGGATTTTTATAATTTTAGGCTTCATGCATTCATGTATGTTAAAAAACACTACTTTTCATGAATGTTTTAAGATATTCATTTCATTATACTTCAAAGCCAATTTCATTAGGCTTGCCTTGCATTCATGTATGTTTAAAAACACTACTTTGCATGAATGGGCTTTTTCATAAGATATTCATTTCATTTCCAAGTACATTGTATTGATGGTAGGTCTACTTGTTTCAAGTTTAGCCAACACAACCTAGGCAACTCAGAGCCGAGACACAAATAAACAGGGAGGCTTGTCCAACAAAGAGGCTCTAGTGGGGAAAGGTCCTCCATGCCACAAGTCAAATAGTAAGTCGGGTCAGAAACATAACTGGAAGGTAATGGATAGGCAGAGATAGTGAATAATGAAGCCAACACTAGCAAGCGAAAGTATGGTGGAAATGACTACCTCTATTCTCCCTAAGGAGGGTAAAACCAATGAGTATAGATCAAGAACTTCCTGGTCTAAGTAGGGACATCAATACATAATATCAATACATCCAAGTCCACATATTTATATGACCACCAGATCATGACACTAAATGCTAATACATGTCACAAGAATAAACATGTAAATACTCCATCTGAACCAATCATTTATCCAATGAGAAAACATCGATGCAACTTTGGGCACTACTAATTGATCTGCAAATGGTTAAATGACTACATCAGTCCTCAAATCTGAGTGTCCTAAGACTCAGTCATGGCATGGGAGAGTATTATAGTCCATCAATCAAATAATGATCCATCATAAATGCTCATCTCATCATCTCATATGTATGGGAGCTGGCTGAAAAAATGTATTGGAACCTGAAAAATAGAATATGGTAGCCCGGCTACTATATATGTGATAACAGACATAAGCAATGGCATCTAGCTCAGGCTCAAACCCCTCAAGGTCATCTACAATTGCTAAAGTAGGAGCAACACTAGCTGAAGTACTAGTTGAATGAGTAAAAGCACGAGGTGGACATGGATCAGGCTGTACAGGTGCCCACATCTGTCCCTCCCTACTAGTGCCTGTCGTATCTGGAATGAGATAATTTTATATCAAGATTCAATAGTTGTATCAAATTATTACTATATATTATATTGAAACACTCATATTATTCAATGATAGAAGAAAAATATTATGGATTTAGATTCTACACCTGCATCAGCATGAACTAATGATGGTACTAGTAATAGTGGATATGCTTCCACAGCAACATCACCGGCTGCATCTAGCTCAATATCAAAATCTGGATCAAACTCGAGCTCTTGAGTCTCCACTAACCAATCTGAGGTTGGATCAATATCATCCAACACAATAGGATCTGTATCAGGGTTTTTGTTCATCAATTAGTTGCGCCTTAAGCGGAGGTTGTACTGCACGAAGACTAGATCATTTAACCGATTTTGCTCTAAATGGTTTCTCTTCTTCATGTGAATCCACTCAAAGACAGACCAGTTGAGCTCACACCTGGAAGAACTGCAATTGAATGCCTTGCCCACCAAATGACTCCCACCAAGTTGTTGCAAGTGCAAATGGAGTTAAATCAACGAATTAGATTGTGAATTTAACTAAAATTGAAGTTATTAAATTTTAAAAATTAAACAACTAAATTTAATAAAAACAATGGAATTGTTTACCTGGTTGGTCCCTATCTCTTGCAACCTTAGCCATAGGTTTGGCAAAGGTACCTGCGGCTCTAGTGAAAGTGGTAAGTTGTTGGTGTATCTCCAACTTCTCCATCTCATTTGGGACCATGCGGCCAAGGCACTCATACAATCCATATTTGACCTCATCGGTCTGATCTTCTCCAAACCGAGCTCTATAATGATACCTTGGGTTCAAGAAATACCCAGCTGCATGTATAGGGCGATGGAGTTGAGTGTTCCATCTCTTATCGATGATATCCCAAATAGACCCATACTTGGCCACTCTATCCTCGTATGCTGCCCTTATTTGCTCCTTTGCCTGATCCATGGCCTCATAAATGTATCCCATGGCCAATCTTTCCCCATCCACCAACCGCAACACCTTAACAAGTGGCTTAGTAATTTTCAAAACCTCTGCTGCTTTTTTCCAAAATGAGATTTCCAAGATTTTCTTCTTGGTGTCTTTTCCATCTGTTCTACGGGCCCATTTACTTTAACTCCATTCATCGCTTGAAACCATTTGTTCCAAGTTCTGTCTTTGAGCAAGGAGAAATTGCAACGTGAGGAAATGAGTTGCAAATCTAGTAATGGCAGGCCTAACAAGTTCCTTGCCCTATGTGTGTTTCTACATCTAACTCAATATCCATGAGTGGTTGTAGATGTATCTTTTGATGCTCTTGGCGTGCTCTACAGTGTGCTTGATCCAATCTCATTTGCATATGTCCTCAAGCATGAGATCTATGCAATGTGTTGCACATGGGGTCCAAAATATTGCTGTGTACTTTTCCTCTAACATCTTACCAGCAAGAACATAGTTAGCGCCATTATCTGTGATGACCTGTACAACATTAGCTACCCCCACCTCCTCAACAACCTCAACAAAAAGATGAGATAACAAATTTGCATCTTTCACCTTATTAGATGCATCATATGATCTCAAAAACAAGGTTCCCTGTGGGCAAGAGACAAGGAAGTTTATGATGGTTCGGTTCTTTGCATCGGTCCATCCATCAGACATGATAGTGCATCCTATTATGGCCCATGATTCTTTGAACTCCTTGAAGTATTCACCCAAGGATGTGATCTCTTTCTTCAAAAGAAATCCTCTCAAGTCATGCATACTAGGGCCTTTGAAGCCCTTGCCAGCAACAACAACAGAATCCCACATAGGTTGGAAATATGGTGAGCGGGCAACATTGAAGGGAATATTTGCATCATACCACCATATAGCTATGTACTCATTAACAATGACTTTGTATTGCTTTTTCCAATGGGCATCTATGGTGGGTTGAATTGGCCGAGAAGCAGCAGCATTGTCAAAGGTGTTTTGAGGTGAGAAATAACTTTGGATATTACTCCCTTTTTTGGAGACATTTGTTTCTAAGGGAGGAGGAACATGCTAAAAGGTATCCCTGGAATTGGGAGAAGGTATGGATGAGGAGCCTTCATATTCAGAATGAGGAGCAGATCTCATTATTTCTGCAAGATGCCTCTTCTTCCCTATTTTTGCCTCTCTTTTTGGTTAGTCTTCTCCACTTCATACTATTCAAATTTTTGTTGCAACTCCAACCTTATCTCTCCAATCACTTTTGAATCAACTTCACATGGGGTAACATTACCTCTAATGGCAGCCAAGTGTTGTTTGAGCCTATGAATGCCACCTCCCTTGATCCATTTTTTAAAATATTTGCAATATGTCTTCCCTTCAACCACATCAGCATGGGTCCATGCTGGATCTTTTGATTTCGGAGGCATTTTGAAATGTAAATGGACAATTCACTGTCAAAAAAAAATTACATTAATTTACAAAAATTGACATTAAAATATGTAATTTACAGTATTTTAAATTACTGTAAATTACATAAAAATTATATCATTTACAATGATTTACAATACTGTAAATTACATGTAATTTACAGTATTGTAACTTACTTGTAATTTATAAAAAATTAGAAAATAAATTACATAATACATACTTGTAACCTACTCTTGAGTTGAAGTTCCACTTCTAACGCTGGCGGTAACCTGCTCCTGCAGCAAACTCCACGTGGTCCACAGGCCACTCTCCAAATCTACAGAGCCTACACCGGGCACCCATAGTCACGAACTCCTCGACAGCTTGGGCAGTAGGTAGCTTGGGTCGTAAACACCGGTGACTCGCCGCAGGGAAACACTGGCAAACTGCAGCGCCAAGTCCAAAGTTGCAAAGAAAAAAAAAAGACGCGGGTAAGTGTTAGGGTTATGGTATTTGGTTAGGGGTTAGGTTAGGGGGTGGCTCGGGTTAGGTTAGATTTTAGGTTAGTTATTAATAAATTTTATTTTATTTTTAAATTATGAATTCGGGTCTGACTTGCCGAGTCGACCTTTAACTCGGTCGAGTTGTCGGTTCGGTACCGAACCGAGCCGAATTGATATCAACTCAGTCGGTTCGGTAAGTCGGTTCGATACCAAACCAACCACCCGATCTGAGTTAAAAGTCGAGTCGACTCGGCTTGGGGTCAACTCGAGTGACTCAACCGAATCCGAGTCGGCTCGGACCGAGTTTTAGAACACTGGTCTAAAGTGTAAAAGAGTTGTTTCCACACCTTGTTGGTACACCTTGGTCTTGTGGGTGAAGGGGTCGTCTTCCCACTTTGTTGTGACCCATCTTGTTGACTTGTGGTCTTGTGTGAACCCCTTGTTGGTTCTAGTGCTAGCGCCTCCTCTTCAATGTGGTACCTTGACCCTCTTGTCATGTTAACTTAACTTTAAGTTATATTGGTCAACACTCCTAAAATGACCAATATAACTTAAGTAAACCCTAAGTCAATGAAGGAGTAGAAGGGGGATCCTTCTAGAAGTCTTTAAGATGCTATAAAATCAAGGCTTAACATTCATTATGAGTGTGACTTGGTAAAGATATCTCTGCTATATGTTTTAGGGTTTCCAGCTTTCTGTTTGAATGTGACATCAAGGTTTTTGAGGCTGCTTCTTGTCTTCTATGGGTGACTTCTGCTGCTGGGGTCTGATTTTGTTGGGTCGTTATTTACCCAAGCCCTGCTGAGAGTGTGTTGTTGTCGCTGAGATTATTTTGCTAAGTCGTGGCCTGCTAGGGCTACCATGAGCGCTGCCATGACCTGCTCTGGTCGTCATGAGGGTACCAAACCTTGTTGTAAGCTTGATCAAGGATGTCGTGACCTGTGTTGCGGTTGTTAACTCAGCGTGGGCCTGCTTTATGGACTATACCTTCACCGTGACATTGTTGTAGGGTGTCATGTGCTTGTTTTGATGAGTCATGACTCTACTGAACCTATACAAGGGTGTTGTGAGCATGTTTAGCTAAGTCATGACCTTGTTGAGTGATGTGAGAGAGTACTCTGAGACTGGTGTGAGCTTGTTGAGGCTGCCATGGACTGTTTATAGGTTGTTACCTCAAACCGTGGGTTAATCTTTCTTGGGTTGTCACCTTATAGAATAAACCGTCACTTCATCTGCTGGACTGTCACCTTGTTGCTTGGCCTGTCACCTTATTGGATTGTTTGTTGAGACCACTGCCCTGTGTGGGTTGTTTGAGCAGGTTGTCGCCCTGTGCTTGGCTATTTAAGTTGGTCTCTCCATGTTTTGGGTTGTTTGAGGTGGTCTCTAGCTGTTTGAGATGGTCTCTAATTGTGTATGGACTACTTGATTAGACCACTGGTTATATAGACTGTTATGTGACTGCCCTAGACTGTTTTCTGGGTTGTACACTTGGTGGTTGTCCTAGTTGATATCTTGAGATTGATCTTGGTTGCCTTACCTCCTTGTCTAAACCTATTCTACAGCAACTATCTATATCTCTCTTTGGTATGTCCAAGCCCTCAAGTAAGGGCCAGACTTGTTCAATTTCAGTGACTTGTCTTTGAGAAGACAAGGTCTGATCTGAAAGTCTTCTGAATATAAGGAAGGTCCAACTCGGACTTAATTTTTTATTGTTTTGTTAGTTGGATTAATGTACTGTTGTTCATGATTATGCTAGTGTTGTTTTTATTGCTTATGTACTTTACATCTGTTATGATTTTGTTTCAATCATGTAACTTTAACACAATGATCCTTAAGGGAGTGTTAAAGTTGAAAGAGATTAAGATTATATTTTTATTATCCAGTGTTTTGTTACAGCTTTAGTTTTACTTCAGTATTGATTTTATTTGATCTGCATTAAAGTACAAGTTTGAAAATTGTTGAAAACCCCCAACTACCCTAAAACTTCAACACATGTTACATCCTACATTGCAATAGATTGGTTTGATAAGTATAGTTAGTAGTATCAGTAATAGGTTAGCGTAGGTGAAGGATGTTTGATTTATTTAAATACGATGGACCAAGATGACCTTGGTCTTGCAAAATTATTTCCCCTTCTTCGGTTTCATGATTGGCCATTTCCATTCTCCATCACCATTACACTTTAATTCTGCATCCTAATGGTTACTAAATTGACTTGACGAACTCTTTATCTCCCCTTTTGCATTTCCTTCGCCACAAGTGCCTCCATGTGTCCCACTTTTGTTGTAGTGAATCCTCAATATAGGACGCTTTCGGGTAGCTCCCTGTAGTCGGTTGTCAATAGTCAAGATGTACTATCATTGAGCAATGTTTCCCTTTAGATCTGAAACAAGAAGGCGTTCCCCTATAATGCCTCAAAAGGGTATTTGAAGACAAGCTCTCTGTCGAAGAATCTTTTACTAAAGTCTGTGAAAAAAAATATGTACCAGCCCCTAGAGAAATCATGAGGGACTGAGAAAATTGCAAAATCTAGCAATCAAAAGAAAAGAAAAAGGAAAAACTTGTGAGGTTAACTTGCATATGCCTTCAATAAAATCAAGGCCAACGTCTTGTCATCCAAATGTACAAAAAGAAAAGGGAGCAAATAAAGTCAAAAGAAAAGAATGAAAGGGGAGTCTTATCGCTAAGGTCAAAGGGGGAAATAACTCATAACACAATCCCATGTTGAGAGTCTTGAGACACATTCCTATGGTTTGTGCTTTGATAAAGACTGCAAAGGCACCCTGATCCCCACATCTTGAGTCATTATGTTGATTTAAGAACATTTCACTTGTCCAACCTTGGTTGAGTCATTCACCTCCAGTCCGAAAGAAAACTAATTGTTGAAACTGCAAGTGCTCATATGTTATTATGGTTATGATATATTTGTAAATCACTTATCTCATGGATCTTATTGAGATAATTATGGGGTTTATAATCATGTTTATATGAGCTATGCTATATGATGGCTCACACTTAAGATCACCTTCTTCCACTTCAGCAAATCAACATCATAGTGAGGATCTATTCATCATCTACATGGCATCCGGACCCCACTTTTGACATTTTTCTCAACCATGTCAAAAGAATGAATTCCAGGGGGCGCATTTGTCCAAGAGGAGCGAATTTGCTTGCTCCACATCGCTCACAGCATGACCATGCAGTCCACTTCAGCTATCTAGCATTATGTGTCTTTCATCTTGGTCCCATTTGGCATCTATTTCAACATTTTGGAGGCCCGCAATGAGAAGGGCGATTTTGAGAGGGCCAACTAAGCCGAGTGGGGCGCACTTACTAAGTTGAGCCCATGGTATTGTAAACAGCTTCCTGTACTACCCCATGGTTTTGTTTAACCATGGTATTTTGCCCATCGTATTGAGTCTCTCCTTGTTCTATAAAAGGAAAAGACCTCCACCATTGCAAGGGGGTTGAAGGATCTGGAATGAGAATAGTAATTTCTGAATCTTGTGCAAATGTTTTTTTACTTCATGTTGTGGATGGATTTCTAATGTATGCTTTCCATGGTAAATCTTAGTGAATGTTTGTAACATCTAAGGTATAATTTTATCTTGTTTCATGCATGAAATTAGTCATAGATTGTCAATGCCTCTTTGATTAGATAGAAATTGTCTTGTTGAACATGTTGTCATTGATGTTATGCTAAGGCATTTGCAAGGGGGAGCATCTCTAGATATATATATATATATATAGGTTTACAAGTATAAGAAAAAGGGGGTGCATGTAAAAAAGTAAAATGTGAATCTACAAATACAAAAAAAGGGATGCACATGAAAAAGTAAAAAGTGAATTTTGCTAGTATATTTAAAAAGGTACATAAAGAAGTTAAAGAAATATTTTACAAGCCCGTTGTTTTGAAGTAAAAGTACATGTAAAAAGTCAAAGAAATATCTTACAAATGGTTTTACCATTGGTGGTTTCAAGCCCATGGTTTTGGAGGCCCATGGTATTTGCCAAGGTGAAATAAAACAAATAGCTTATTTAATTAATGAATCAACACATCTCTTCAATATGGGTCATGATGAAGTATATAACTATTTAATAAATTTATACTTTAGAAATGTGTGAAGCGAGTGGAAATGAAATATTTGAAGAGGAGAATATGATGAGTAAAAATTGAATATCATTCCAAAAGGAGAGTGATGAAGAATGTGACGAAGAAATATATACATGTGACGATATAGAGAACAAATATGTTAAAGGGAGAAATAGTGAACAGATCTGGTAAAGGAAGAAGTAGCGAGCAGACGTGGAGAAGACAGAAGTAGCAAGTAGCAAGCAGACATGGTCAAGGCAATGCAAACGTTCATCGTCTATTGAAGAAGTCATATTGTAATTGAAGGTTGGTGTCATTCAAATAGAGACTGGTATCTCTTGCTAAGTTGGTGCTTAGTGGTTGGGATTGGTATCTCCAATAGGGGGGTGCCTACAAATTCTGTCACGGCAGGTTGGTGCCTGCAAATTTTTGTAACTATAGGTTGGTGCCTAAAAAAATAAAAATAAAAGTTTTGTGGTTTTCTCTCGAAAGGGTTTCCACGTCAATTATGTGTACTATGGTTAATCTTATCCACGAATGCTTTCTTATGGTCGATGAATGTTTAAATAAATAAAAAGTTTGTCTTGTACTAATTTATAAGTACAAGTGTGTGCGTTCAACATGCCTGAATAAGTGTGTGTTCAACATGCCTGAATCTGAATTGTTTCTTTTACCTTCATTTTCAAATTTTGTTTTCCATCCATGCATATGTCTAGACTCTACCTTCGATCACTTAGATTGCATTAACCTATTTTTGTTTTGGGTCGTTTGATTAAGCCAAGCTAAGGCAAGGGCGCCCTCAAAGGACTTAGACTGGGATTCTTTGAAGATTGATATCTAACCTCTTTGAGCTTGTAGATTTAACCAAGGTTTTGGCCAACTAAGAGGGGCGACTGACTCCACTGCCCATCTATCATCTTGAAGGCTCTCGATCTAGAAGACCTCTTTCCTTACTTCTCCCACTCATAAAATTTCCTAAGAAACTTCATTCTTCACCATTGCAACTAGTTAGATCTTCTTGGGATAAAATTTTCATTGGATATTTCTTGTTACAAGTAACTAATCAAATCTGAAATCAACCATATCAAGATGTTGGTCACGGAACCTTGTCTTCCAGTTCATTGCACATGGTGAACATTTGCAACTTGTTATTTCTAACACTCTTTTGCAAGTATACTTTTATTTATAGCAAATTTTCCTTTCTATTTATCTGCTATAACTTTGTGGTAGATGGTATTTTTGAAGGGACTGTGATTTATCTCAATTCCTTTTAAGTTATTAATTGCATAAATCCTCTTTCTAGCATTCAATAGTCTTTTTGCAATTGTTGTTCATACATTCATCTCTGCACTTGATAAACAACAATATAATTAGTGAAATAGATCTTGGCATTGTGCAAATTTTAGGCTCAGCTATGCTAAATCGTGTCTCTTTTAGTGAGTTACTTTTCCATGCTTACTAATGTTAAGATATGGTTTCATATAATCACATTTTTGCATGTGTTAATGTTCTTGAGTACTAGCATTGTATAGTTCTTAGATCAAGCAACTCACGTCAAGCAAAATCCATACATTTATCTTTATCTAGATCAGAAACTATATGCTCACTATTGCTAGCAGACATACACTTCACACATCTTGATCATATCATCTCAACACTATTGGACAAACAAATTGCCTTAGATGTATCATGTTCTAATTTTGGTAAATTTGTGAATACATTTCATAATTGATATTGCACTTAGCAAATTTGCTTTACTTTTTATTCAAGCAATGAATAGATGTTGATATTCTTTTTTATGACATGGTTATTTACTACTGTTTGAGCAATATATGACATAAGAGACATCATTTTGAAATATTGTGGGTTTGGGGTAGAAGGCATGTTCCGATGTCTATAAAAAACAACAAGGATCTGTCATTAGGCATGTAAAACTGTGGCCAGGGATTCAATTTGGTTATGAGTACAATTGGTTCTTAAGCGTAGGCTGTGTCCTAGACATTCTAGTGGGCAGTGTTGGCCACTGTTGTACCTTGCACCGATACCCCAAGTGAGTAGTATCGCAATGGACAGGACTTGAACACAGGATTGGACTCCACGTACCTTGTGTATATAAAAAACCCCCTTAGGACACGTAAAACCAACCTATTGACCATCTTAACATTGTAGTGCATCGAAAATAGCATTCAGGAAGATTATTCTTCACATACTTGGGTAGTTGGGTGATGTGGAGAAGGGTATGATGGAATCTGTTGACTAAATTGTCATTGATGCCAACAGGTGTGTGTCAGTGTGTCTTGGTGCCCCTTGAAGAGCCCCTGAGGGTTAATAGTTGTCAATGTCAAAGGAGACCTTTTGACTTTGTCCAAGCCCAAGTCTGAAGCCCTTGGAGCCCTTGGGACAATGGCAAAAGCCCTGAACACCCTGTAGAGTGTTTAAGTACCCCTAAGTTGGTTCGATGGTTCCCCAGTTGTGTCGTTGGTTCCCCACCACCACAACCATGCCTTATTGCCCTAGAATATGTCCTTGGTGGGTTGAAGAAGTTGCAAGAGTCCAAATGACCCTTTCAGTGGTCATTTGTGTGTTGTAGAGGTCATAGTACCCTAGAAGAAGTCTAAGCACCCCCACACCTTGATGTTCATATTTATGAAGCATGTGGCAACCTTGTTGACCTAACTAAAGACCCGAAACCCCTTGTATTTGTTCCCTAAGCCTACAATCTACTATTTTCCTTAAAAACACTAGTAATGCCCTAACATATAAAACCCTAATAAAACTTGTAATAAGTGATAAAGTATTAAAGAATAATCATTTTTAATAAGTGAAAAAGTATTAAAGAATATTTTTTTTAATATGGGCACACACATTGGTAAGGTCATTAAAGAACTAAAATATAATTAAAATATTAATTAAGTTGAAATATTAAAAAAAAAACATGTTAAATCAAACCTTAACCCCTTACACCTACAAGTCAACACCTTTTTAAAAGCTCAACTATTAAAACAAGTTAAAACATTTTTTATTTTAAAATTAACAAAATAATCTTTTGGTTATATGCTAATAAAATAATCCAACGTTGAACTTTTGGTCATATGATATCAAAATATTTTAAAACAAATGAATTAAATATGAATCCTTATCCCCTCCTAAAAAGTTACACCTACACGTCAACACCTTTTTAAAATCTCAACTATTAAAACAAATTAAAACTTTTTTTTAATTAACAAAATAATCTTTTGTTTAAAACAAATAAATTAAATATGAATCCTTGTCCCCTCCTAAAAAGTTGGCCCCAAAGCAATTTAATTTTTTAAATAAATATTAACTCCTCAACAAGTCGGCCAATATGGTATAACACCCTTTTAATGTTAAAATATGTTTTTACCTAAACTACTCTCACGCTAGAGCAAGTGTATATACTATATATACACTAACACATTGTCACTTTAAATTAGAAAAAATTTCAACGAAGTTTACTGAGGATATTCGGGGGTTACAGCAGCAGACTTTAGCTTGTACATGGGGTTCTTAAATAGCTACAAACAGACTTACTTCTCTCCACCAAAATTTGGGCAGCAGGCCTTTTCTCTTTCATCCAAGTTTTCCTTTTATAAAAGACATATTTTTGGGGTTAGCAGGATCCAAACTCTTTAGACCATTTTTTTGGAAAGTAATTTGCAGTTCTGAAGAAAGAAAAACTCATGGGCAGCAGAGAAAGAAAACACAGTTAATTTTTGGAAACCCGGCCTTTGATTGGAATGTTCAGACTCAGATAATTTTGGCAGCAGACTAGATTTGAGTTTTGACACAGAGAGAGAGACACTCAAATCTTACAGTATGCACAAGACCAAGCAGTGATGATGTGTGAGAAACAACAGTCTAGTATTTGGATGTTTTAAAGTCATTAGGAGTGCTTCTGTTGATGCCTCCCTTGCCAACAAAGTCAAGCAGTCTGAAGCTCATACACAGCCTGAGATCATCCATAGCCTAAGATATATAACACTGCTGCTCTGGGGTGCTAGAACAGTCTAAGTCATGGTTGATGAATTTCTACAAGTTCAATGATAAGGTATGTATATCTAAACAGTGATATGTGAGCATGTATACACAATTAATGTATGATGTGTGAACAGTATGTGTAATACATACAGTGGTCTATTTTTGTTGATACTCTCACATGGTATGATGATATCTCTATGATGCATAGTCTGCCACACACTGATATGATGATACATATACATAAATGATATATGCCTTTATGATGACAATCATATGATGATGAATATGCATGGTCTAGAGTGATGACACTCTTCTATGCACTTTGATGTGTACTTGTTACATACATATCACATGTTGATGATGATAGTACATATCCTATGAATCTGATGTATAACCTATGATGATGTTCAGTAATAGCAAAGCAGAGATACTTCAATGATTGTGGATGTACATGAGCAGTGTGTAACAGTGATATATATACAGGGATGATTTGACAGTAATCAGAGTCCAGAGGTTATCAGCAGCAGATTCAGAGTTTGGTATTTGACAGGTCCACAGGTTCGGCAATCTTCTTCTTATCAGGGTGGCAAGACGAGGCAAGGAAAGGAGGTCGTAGCCTCCTTCCGGTTGAAACCGGAAAACTAGGGAGTGGCAGCTTCCTTCAGGTCGTAGCTTGTAAATCAGGGGGTCGTAGCCTCCTTCCAGTTGAAGCTGGAAAATTGAAGTCTATTATAATAAGGGGGTTGTTCCCTCCTTCCAGTTATTTCCGGAAAACTATTTTTAAAAGGCTTCCATGGTTTTACCCCCAGAACTTGGGTTTCCACGTCAAAAACTATTGTGTACTATGCATCTCGTTATTTTTATACACATTGATGATGTACTGTGATTGATGATCAGCAACCTGCTTTTGATTAAAATTTTAAATAGTACAAATACTGATTCACCCCCCTCTCAGTATTTCAACAGAATCCTCCATGGTTAGTGCTCTTAGAGATTGGATCGAGCATCGCTACTGGACCCCACACGCAAATCGAAGAGCTACAATGGCATGACACTCCTTTTTGTCTTGAGCCAAAGTCGATGGATATAACTCATTAATATTTCATATACATTGCTTAAACTTTATTTTTCACACCGGTCATGATATTTGAATGGTCTTTCACACTCGCACATCAGATTTCTTAAAGTTATCTTTGAAACTCAGCGAGCTAGGGGGATCAGTATTTCAATCCTAAATTCTAATTAGCCCTAGGCTTATCTTCGAAGTGTGTCTTATGTCAATCATTCTAATCCTAAACACACTCAAACTGGACAAGTACTTGTGAAAGCCAGCAACCACTGGTTACTATCAACGAAAGTCTTGGGGTTACCTTCCAATAGTAAAAATGTTGGGTCGAAGATTCCCTAGTTTTGCTGTGTTAGCAGCTGATTTACCTTGCAATCATTTGGCTGCTAGGTTGTGCAACAATAATTCCCATAAGGAACGACTCACTTTATTATATCGTAATAACCTTATTAAATATTGTCTTAACATTATCACTAGATATTAACCCCCCCCCCCCCAATAATGTTTATTATATTCTCAGTGATTCCCAACAGATCTCTAAATTTCTTAAACTTATCGTTGTTGAGTACTTTGTGAAAATATCAACTACTTGATTATGTGACCTGCAAAGGAAATCAGCTCCATCTCCTTACCATCTACATGCTCTTTGATGTAAAGATGATGTACTTCTATGTGCTTTGTTTTTTAATTAAATACTAGATTCCTTCTCATTCTATTGCACTCTGATTGTCACACTACAAGACTGTTGGATGCACTCAGATTGCCATTCAATATCATGCATAACCAACTACTTCACTAGTTGCCTTGATGGCTGCTTTATATTCCACCTCTGTAGTTGAAAGTGCAACTTATGTTTGTTTTTCACTTACCCAAGAAATTACACCACTTCCAACATTAAAGACCATCAACTTCTGTTGCCCAATTTGCATCTGAAAAACCATTCAACATGAAATTTTCATTCTTTTCAAATCAGTGTTGCATGGGAGTAATCCAGGGCTTCCCTCTCTTGCTCTCAGGCACTTCCAGGACTGCACAAATATGTGTGTGTGTGTACACAAATCTCTCAGCAGATTTTGGGAAGGATTGTTCCCCACACTCCTTCCTGCTCCCTACTGCCACCTCCATTTGTCAGCTGCACTATTTCAAATGCACTTCCAAACGTAAAGTTCTTTTGATATACCTCAGAACTCTCTTTACTGCATTATATTGCACCATCCTAGGCCAATTCAAAACTCTTGACAACATAACAATTGCAAAAGTTCTAACTGCTCTGGCTGTTGTCAGATAAATTAAATTCCCTACAAGTTGACAATACATTTTTTCACTAACAGATCCTGACTTATCATCTTTCGAAAGCTTCAATCCTCCCTGCATTAATGTCATATTGGGATTGCAATTTTCCATTCCAAAAATTTTAAGAAATTCTGATGCATATTTTGCTTGTGTTATGAATATTTCAATGTTGCAAACATCGCCATATAGCAATGTGTTGAAGACGGCAATATTATTGTTTGAAAACATCACGATGTTTGGCAAGGTTTCAAATATCACAATTTTTTAAAGTATCGCACTATTTTCTTTCCGAAGCAATGGAAAATATTGCCAGTCCACAGACATATCAACTTGTAATCCAAAAATTGACTTTTTTCACATTTTCAAAACAGAGTGAAGGGGTTTGAGAGCAAACGAGGTCTCCACCATTTTTCTTTGGGCTAAGGACCAAAAATAGAGTGTTTTCAATTACCATTGCCAGTTTTTTGTGAAATGGGGATTGATTCCCTTCACCTGTTTCCACATATGTAGGTCTAAGTAACAATTTCTATATGGCTTTTGCTTTTTTTTAGATTTTTTATAGGTTTTGCAATGTCCATCAGTTTTCCCTCTTCTTGCCAATTTTTAAGGGGATCAACCATCTATTTAGAATCAAGATCTGATTTTTTTATTTGCAGCATTCTTGTATTTTGAAATTTCAAATTATCTTGATTTCCATTAATCACTACTATCTGAAAATGCAGAAAGCTTTGGACCCTCTGTGGGAATATGGTGATCCCACAGATGGGCATAATTGACAAAAGTTGAGTGCACGTTGTGTGGGAAAGAAATGATGGGGCAATCAACCAGTTGAAATACTACCTTGCACAAATTCCAAGGCATGAAGAGGAAATTCGTCAAAAGGCATCCACGAAAAACATTCATATTGCCAATAAATCACTTCAGCATATGGGTAGAAAGAGAGACAAGAGGGCAGCGATGAGAACTGAGCTTGCAGCAGAAGGAGTTGCAAGAAGTGAGAGCTTTTCATGGGCCTCAGCTTCCACAATGCCGTCAATGACCTCACCTTTCTTTGTTCCAACAATCACAGTTGGCACACAACCTTCTATTAGGTCAGTGGTTAAGATAAAGGAGAAGCATGAAGCAGACAAGCTTATGGGTAGGTGTTTTCTATGGATTGGCATTCTTTTCAGCATTCCCAAGAACAACACATTCTACTATTCTGTGTTTGATGTTGTTGCTATCATTGGCCCGAGGTATAAGGCCCCTACCTATGACGAATTGAGAAGGCCTATCATTCAAAATGAAAAGGTCAATTGCACTCGCCTATCGGAGGAGTTTAAAGGATCATGGAGGAACTCACTAGATGCAATGTGATGTTAGATAGTTGGACTGATCAGAAGGGAGGGACTCTTCTTAATTTTTTGGTTGATAGTCCCAAGGAGACAATGTTTATAAAATTCGTCAATGCATCTGCACACATTAAAGATGCAGCATTATTATGTGAGTTGTTGGATGGATTCATCGAAGAGAGTTATGTAGAACATTGTCCAAGTCATAACCGATAACACTTTTAATTATGTGGTAGTTGGCAGGTATCCAACCTTGTCTTGGACTCCTTGTGCCGCACATTGCATTGATTTCATTTTATAGGATATTAGCAAAATTGCTTATATCAAGGATAGTGTTGAATCTGCTAGGAGCATCATAAAATTTATATATACTCATACATTTGTGTTTAGCTTGATGAGACAATTCACAAATAACAGGGACTTGGTACATCTTGCAATCACACGTTTTGCCACTAGCTTCATTTCACTTCAGCCTCTCCTTATTTGTATGTGGAAGGTGACAAGAATGTTCTTTTTTGATGAGTCGCATGCTTTATCATTTAACACTAAATCAAAGGGCCAAACCATATGCAAGCTAGTGTCATACCAAGAGTTTTTGGGCAAGAGTGGAGAAGGTGTGTGCCATTCGCATAGTTGATGGAGGCAAGCCTAAAGTGGGCTACATGCATGAGACCATGGATACGGCCAAAGAATCCATCTGTGCCTACCATGAGTGCAAGGGGATGAGGGATACAAGAAACGATTATTGATATGGAGGATGATTGATGAGCAATGGAATGATATACTCCATCGCCCCATTCATGCTGCAGGGGTCTGCCTCGACTTTGTGTTCTCTTACTCTTGTGGTTTTAGATTTGATATTGAGGTTTTGGATGGATTCCTCATGTGTTCAAAGGATAGTACCAAGTCCACAAGAACGTAATGAGATTCCTAAAGAAATAGAAATATATAGGATGGTTGATGGAACATTTCACTTTGACATGGTTCTTTAGGACATGAAGACCAAAATGCTAGGTAAGCTTTATTTTGTTTCAAATTTCAATGTCTCCTATTGCTTTGTTTCAAATTTGAATCTCATTTCTTATGTTTCTTTTATTTGTTGAAGATGTTTGGTGGACTAGATATGGCTCAAGAGTACCCAATTTACAAAAACTTACCATTTGGGTGCTTAGCCAAACATGTAGCTTATCAGGATGTGAGAGCAATTGGAGTGTGTTTGAGAAGATAGACACCAAGAAACGCAACAAGTTAAAAAAATTCAAATTCAATTTGAATTCATTATAAATTATATTTTCATGCCTGTTACCACCTAAGTTGCACTCAGTTGGAATTTTAAGTGAGCCGCCAAAGATGAACAATTACTTGTTCAATTTTGAAGTTCAAAAGTCCATGCAGGGCTTCTTAGGCCCTTTTTTTAACATATTCATACCCCATGGGGAATTGTAATAAAATGAGTTAACATGATGACTTTATGTAAAAGGTTTGGTTTCCTAGGACTTAGTCATCAATGCATTATTCCAGGGTGTTTTTTCCTTGTTAATTATCTATTGTTTTTTTTAACCAAAACAGGTAATTTTTTTTTATTAATAAGAAGGAATCTCGGACTGCTTTGACAAATGTCAAACAGCCAATTACACAGTCAAAAAAAATGCTTCAAGAAAGACTGAATATGTAAAGATTCTTACAAATTAGAAATGTAAATCCTAAAGTCAACAAAATACAACTTATTGAGGAACAGATTACGGGATTGGATGAAAGCAGCTGGGTTCTCCGATGATGCAAAGGGTCCCTTGAGCCAACGAGCATGCTTTGTTAGCCAAGGCATCTGCAAGAGAATTTAGATCCCGGAGGACATGGAAAGATTCGACCCAATCAAAATCCTTCATACATTCCGGACTCTCTACAATATTGAGTTGAAAGCAGAATTGTTGAGGAGATCCGATGAATCTAGAGCTTTGATCAACAACTCACAATCACCGAAAATATGAATTACCTTGTAACCTTTCTTCTTGGCAATTTGGCACACCATGAGGAGGATGTAACATTCGGCCTGATTATTCGACATATTTCCTAGCCCCCAACTATAACTGGTCTCAGAAAGATTATTTGGTGAGAAAACCAGACCCCCAGCTCTAGAGATGCCCGAGTTTCCCTTAGATGCCCCATCAAAAAATAAAGACGTTGATGAAGAACTTGTCAACAAAGACCTAAGAGCTTCAAAACTGCCACGAAAACGCCAAAGAGAGAGAGTAGCTGACTGGTTTAAAACTCAACGATTTCCTCTTACCTGCTGAAGAAGAGCACCACCCAAGATAAAATCGAAGATGGGAGTGGAGAGTTCACCCAAACAACGGATTCAGCAATTAGATTTTTAATTTTAGCAACCACAGATTGAGGGGTCGAAGCCTGATCATTAAAGATCCAATTATTTCTAGCTGTCCACAGCTTCCACCACGTAAACTTAGGAATAGAATACCAAAAAAAAATCTAATCAGTTGATTTAACAAATTTGCCAGTTTTATGAGGACAGGGATCATTCCAGGAAAGAAATAAGGAAATGACCGACAACCTTCCTGTGGCAAATACATTGGAGCCATGGAGAACAATGTCCCACGCCAGCTTAGCAAAAACAGAGCCATTTAGAAGAGATCTGTCATTTCTAAGGCTAGCTTACAAAAGCAGCAGCGAAAGGGTCCATTGAACCCACGTTTCAGCAAATTTTCTCCAAACAATACCTTGTTATGCATTAGCAGCCAAGAAAAAAAATTTACCTTGGGAAGGCAGGGAGATAAGATAAGATAAGAAAAGATAATTTTAGTAATGTCCACTAATGACCACAAAGTAGGTCAACGAGACTGTCGATTACAATGATAGGTTATGCTGCATGCATGTGGGAGGATCAAATGATCTCCCTTAAAGAGAAAGGAAATACAATATAAACAATGAAGTAAACAGAAGTAAAGATAATCAAGTCGATCTAGGCTGAAGCATGGGAGAGTTCCTGCTCCGATACCAAACGAGTAGTCCTGCACAGGGGCAAAGGGACTCAGGTGGACAAGATCCAGGAGCCGAAAAGACCGAGGAAGGTCTGGTACTCCTAACATCCGAGGTTGAACGAATAAAACTGAGAGAACTGTAAAAGTGTCTGATGTCCTAAATCGGGGCCGGTATGCACAGATCACCCTCTAAGATGTTGTCGATGGGATCTGGATGGTCCTGGACGTCTCTTGCAGGGAGGCCTGGTGCGGAGCTACCGTTGAGATCTCGTGGGTCGAGAGCCCCCAACCTTTACTGTACTGATCTGGGGGTAGGGTCGATATCAAGATCAGTGGATCTCTTGGTGCCCCTGGATGCCGGTAGCGTGTCAAAGAACGCAGTAATCCGCTGTGTGGTGCCTGGTCTAGTGGGAGGCTAGAGGGTCTGGGCTCCAAACCTGAGAGCCTTCTGAATATAAAGCGCTAGACATCTCTGATCGGTGTATCTGAAGAAAGCAGCTAGAGTTTGGGGTCCTCTGAACAAGCAGTAGAAGCGTCCTCTGATCTCATAGTAATCAGGACACCTAAAGATAAAATGTGACTCGGTTTCCACTTCCCGTAGGTGGCACAGCTGGCAGATCCTATCAGATCTATCGACCTAGTGGTCTGACTCTACCCAGAGTCTATGTGATCCTACTCTAAACTGTCCGAGAGGGATCCGAAGGGCATGCATCCAGTGGCAAAGCGTATACTTGGGCTGGACAATGAGCCCGTCTCTGATCTCCAAGAAATGTTGAGCATAAAAGGCCATCTTTGGGCGCAATCCTCCCAGAGGATTGATCCAGGTGACCTTAACAAACTGCTTGTAAATATCTTCTCTGATGATCTTATTCAACTCTTGTCGGATAGGTAGAAGATGACCCAAGGCATCTAGAGAGTACTGGAACAGGGAAAGACGATCTAGCTAGATCCCCACTGAAGCAAGAAGGCTCAAGACCCCTGTGAACCAACACTTGGCCCTGCCCGGGTGGGTAGCACTGGCAATAGTCTGGTTAGAGCAATAAGCTAGATACGGGTATCTATCCCGACCTTTTGAAGAGTCAGCTAGCCCTTGGATCCGATGTATGACGGAGACCAATCTGAAAACTATCTCGAGGCAGAAGGGTTGGGCACCAAATTCAGTGACAATGATGTGTTGTGGCACTGTCCGTTTGCACCTGATGATACGTTGGAGAAGGAGGATCTGGACTCTTTTAGTCGATGCCCAATCTAACTCTAGTAAGGAGGGCCCCCAGATTTCTGATCCATATAAAACGGTGGGGCGAATTAAAGTATTTAGCAGGTCCATTTTGGATGAGATATCCTGGAAGTGGTGATGGAAGCACTATCTCTCGAGGAGGGATAGAGACCCGTACCCCTTGTTGATTTAAGGCTAGAGGGTTGGGCGGAGACTGAAGCGGGGCCCGGAAAACTGCACTCCTAAATAAGTGTAGGTACTGGTGATCTCAACTTCCTCCCCTTTGAATAGAAAATGGAAGTCAGAGGTTTTCTTTGTCCCATTGAAGATCATAACCTTTGTTTTGCCCAAATTCATCGTCAATTTTCGGAGTTCACAGAACAGGGCTAGAGCATCAAGCTGTCTTTGCAAACCTTCCAGGGAGAAAGAGAGGAGTACAATGTCATCAGCGAAAAGAAGGATAGAGATCAGGACCTGGTGAAGGAGTCATCCATCTGTTTCTTGTGTGTGCTCCTGGAGGAAGGCTTCCAGCTCGTCAATGTAGATTCCAAACAGAGTGGGGGAAAGCGGGCAACCTTGTTTCACCCCAATGGTGTCGCAGATGAACTCAAATAACCGTTGTGTTGTGCGGAGGCGGCCCCGAACGGACTCGTATAGAAGCATAATGGCTGTCAAAAGGATCGACGAGACGCCAATGTTTCTGAGTCACTACAACAAGTCCTTTCTCGGAACTAAGTCAAATGCTTTCCATAATTCTACAAAGAAGCAGTAGACTTTCGAGGAGTGGTGACGTGCCTCCTCAATCACAGCTCGAAGAGTAAAGATGTGATCGATAGTCTAATGTGCTGGTCTGAACCCTGCCTGATCTCGAGCTCTAAGATTTCTCTGTTCAAAGTCCCTAGAAAGCTTCATATGAAGGACTGTAGCATAGAGTTGTGAGAACGTGTGGCCTACCATGATCGTTCTATAGTTGTTAGGTTCAAAAGTGGCTCCAGACTTGTGAATCGGGTGGATGATATGATGAGACCAAACCGATGGAAATCCTTCACGCACTACAACATTAAAGAGATCAGCCAAGTAACTAACCAGAACCCAAAGACCCTGCTTGAAGAACTCTGCTTGGTATCCTTCCTCATCTGCTGATTTGTTGCTGCTCATCGGTCGGATGACTTCTGTGACATCACTGTTAGTGAAAAGGATGCAAGAGGGGGGGGGGAGCCACATGAATATCAGCCTAGCCGGGAATATCATAGAGCTTGGAGGTGTGAAAAAACATAAAGGTTGGGTCAAGGTCGGGTGACAGAGGGGAGCGTCGGGAAAGAATGGTGCACCAAAATTGTTTCAAAGAGTGGACGAGGAGGGCTGTGAATTCTCGTCTTCTCTGAGAGATAAAGTGTCGTTTCTTCCAGCGAAGGAGATGACGTTAAGACTTTCGTATGTTGGGGTAAGTGGGTCAGGAATGGAGGAAGGCATGGCGGAGTAGTCGGTGGAGTGATTTGCAGTCCTCGTCGTACCACTTGTTCATGGGGCAGGAGGTTGTTTTAGTGGTGTCCAGGGAGGTACGAATGGAGTGGGGGAAGGAGTTGAGCGCTACTTTCCAGATTGCAAACGAAAGGCAATGGTACTTGGCAGTGGCTGAATCAAGTGAGGGGAAATGGACTTCGAGCGAAAGGATCTAGCAGAGATTTGAAAGGAAGATGTACAAGTTTCCAAATCGCAGGAGTCAAAAAAGAGTAATGGGCAACTTGAGTTTCAAAGAATCCATTAGCAGATGTGTAAAAACCAGTCTTACCCCAGCCCCATCTATCTTTATTGGAATGGTGAATTGGAGCAAGGCCTGCAAGAGAGGATAACAAAAGAGACTTTTGATGGTTAAGATGGTCAGGGAGCGTAGGAAGAACCCAACCAGCCCAATTTCCAGAGCTGTCCCAAGCGCAAATGTCAACCAAACGGAGCAGCCCTTTGTTGGTAAACCAATTCTTCAGTTCTTCTAACAAGATGACAAAGGAGAGTGGAGGATTTCCTGAGATTTTATCCTCCCAGAGAAGGATCCTCTTCCCGTTTCCAGGGATTCTATAGAGCTGCTGATTGAATTTATCAATGCCTTTTCTGCAAGAGTTCCAGATCGTTGTACCTAAAGGAGTGCTAGAGGAAGTTAAACCTCTCAGAGAACCGCCCTTTAAATATTTCTTCCTAAAGATCATGCTTACAGGGTGTTTTTTGTCCGCATAAAGTTGCCATATGAGTTTACCGCCCATTGCCAAGATAGCCAAATCAGGGTCACAGATTTGAAGACCACCTACAGAAGTAGGTCTTTTAATGATATCCCATCTAACCAAATGCAACTTATTATGATTTCCTTTGCCCCCATTCCAGAGAAAATTTCGTAAATGCTTGGAAATTTGAGACGAAATAGACTTAGGGGAAAGCAGCAAAGAAGATTGGAAGATGGGGAGAGCTGAAAGAACTGACTTTATTAGAACCAGTTTATTAGCCTTGGTTAGCCACTGGCCACCCCATGAAGTGATTTTGACTTTTATCTTAGCAATAACTTCTAGCCAGAGAGGAGGGCTTGAACCAAGAGTTAGAGGCAGCCCCAGGTATTTGATCTTCTCCCATTTATCGAATCCAAGGAAACCCAAGGAGTTAGTAATTCAAAGAATTGTCGGCTGCTCAACCTTCCAGCCATAAACCGTGCTTTTGTTTTGATTGATCAAGGCTCCTGAAACAAGACAAAACTTTTGAAGAATTTCCTTGAAGGCACTAGCAATCTTCATTGAGGCCCCTCCAAGCAGAAGAGAATCATCGACAAAAAGGGCATGGTTAATAGGGACCACACCCCTGGCTATCTTAATACCAGAATGTAACCAGCATCCTTCTCAGTTGAAAGTATTCTACTAAGAGTTCCCGCCATCAAAATGTATAAAAAGGGTGACATCGAGCATCCTTAACGAAGACCTCTTGTAGCTCAAAAAAAATTTGATGGTCAGCCATTAACAAGAGGCGCAATCCAAGGTCTGTCAGAGCAAGCTTTAATCAGTTTCACAAACTCCGAACTAAAACCAAAGGAGAGGAGAACTTGATAAAGAAAAGGGAGCTTTACTCGATCAAAGGCATTCTTCATATCCAACTTGATTATCATTCCCTTCTCCTTCCTTTGGAAACTAGAGTGGAGGGCTTCTTGGACTTGGATTACATTGTCAACTAAATGTCTGCCTTTTGCAAAGCCCCCCCTGGAGAGGAGAGATCAACTTACCTAACAGGAGCTTGAATCTGTTAGCGAGAAGTTTGGCTAGGATCTTGTAAGAGACGTTGCACAGCGAGATAGGGCGGAATATGTCACAGGAAGAAGGATTGACTTCCTTAGGGACCAGAGCAAGAAATGTAGAGTTAGTGCATCCACCCAGTTTAGCTTTAGTTTGAAAACCTAACACCATGCGAATCAGATCTGATTTGATGAGGCTCCAACAAACTCTATAGAAATGGGCGGAGAAGCCATCCGAACCAGGGGCCTTGTCTGGCTCCATAGCCCAAATGACATCAAAAATCTCCTATTTAGTGAAGGGTTTCATTAAATCTTCATTCTCCTCTGGACTGACAAGGGTCGGGACATTCTCCAAAAATTCAGCAGACACATTGTCATCAGATAGGCCATCTTCCTGAAACAAAAGCTGAAAATGACAGGTTGCAGCCTGTTTTAACAGGACTTGGCCTTTAATAGTTTCCCCATCCCCAAAGGAAATTTCAGAAATGTAATTTCTTAACAACCTTGCTCTGCATTGGCGATGGAAATAAGAGGTATTTTTTATCCCCTGCCAGCAACCATAAACTTCTAGACTTGAGGCGAAGATATTCCTCCTCCTGACAGAGAGAAACAGTCATTTTAGTTTGAGCAAAGTTTTCCAACACTAGCTGAGATTTAGAGATTGCACCTTCTTCCATACCCAATTGGATCTCAGATAACTCACGCACTCTCTCTACTCTGTTGTTGATAGGAGTATTAAGGGATTTTTTTGCCAAATCTTTCAAAGCAAATTTAGTATTTTTTAACTTTTGTTCACGAAACAGGGGGAACCCACAATGAATTGAAACCATGCTTGGTTCACGATATCCCAAAAGCCTTCACGCTCAATCCAAAGGGGACTGAAGCGGAACGGGATTGGGCCGAGATCCTCCTCTTTTTCAAAATTCAGGGATATTGGATGGTGGTCAAAAGCAAGCTTAGTCAAAATATTTGAAGTAATAATGAAATTCCCGTCCATCAAAGAACTATGGACAAGAAACCGATCCAAACAAGTTGCAATATTATAGCTAAACCCACTATGTTATTGGACCAGGTGAAACGACCCCTTTTTGGGTTTAATGTCAGTCAACTCGCAGCATTGGATCAACTCCTCCACCGTTTCTTGGAAGTGGTCCTTACCAAGAACACCTCCTTTTTTCTCATTCGGAGCTAGAGAAATATTCAGATCACCAATGATTATTATATTTAATGGAGCGTTGGCTTCTATGAAGACTGACAGCGATTTCCAACATTCTTTTTTTTCATTGAAATTGACAGGTACATAAAGGTTAAACAGAGCCAGGGAGATCTTACTGGAGAAATGATAAAGATCAGTGAAAATCCAGTGTTGAGTGGCAAGCCAGCAATTTAACTGAAATTTATCAGCGCTCCAAAGAGTAGCAAGACCCCCAGAAGTGCCTCTCGCACTGACAGCTTTGCCAGCATTCAAATTCCATTTGGATTTACTTAACAAGAGTAAAGCTTCCTCCTCAATCTTAGTCTCTTGGAGCTGAAGAAGGTCAATGAGAGCCATTTTCAATAAGTCCTTAACTGCTTCAACTTTAGAAAGGTTTCCCAAACCCCTGCAGTTCCAAGAGATGGTCTGCATTATTTACCTGTGAGGGAGGGAGTAGAAGCTCCCTTGATTGGTTGAGTCCTCTTACTTCTGCCAAACGACATTTCAATGGTGGACTGACTTCCCTGCATTTTTAGCCTAACAGCCTATCTTCTTGAGCCTCCTTTCGAGACTTTCTGCCAACCTTTTTCAAGAGATGTCCAATGGAGCCTTCATGGGAGGAGCCAAAGCTATCAGTCGGCTTCTTTTGAGCTATGTCTGCATAAGAGGGAGAAAGATTATCTTTGATTGGAGACTGGTCTTCCTGCAGTTCACCAACACTAGGTAGGTCTGAGGAAGCTTCTTCAGCTTGAACCATAGGACCAGAATTAACAGCTGGGACTACATCCTGCTCTTCAAGTTGAAGCATCTCCCCTTCTTCACGAATAGGGACTTCAGGAGGGCTTAAGACTGAAAATTAATTGGAATTTTCTACAGCCTTCTTCCCAGCAGCCAAGTCACCTTTCAAATTATTTACTAGTTTACCTTTCTTTCTAGCATTCTGATTAGTATTTCCTAGTTTCTAAACTTGAGTCCATTGTTCATCTTTCTCTTTTTCAGGCTCCTCTTCTGATTTTTTTTGGCAATTGTGGGCAAAGTGTCCATAGCCATGGCAGAACCGACACTTAAAAGGAATTTGCTCATAATCCAACTCCTAGATGTAAGACCATTCAACTACTGTTAGCTTGATCGCCTCTGGCAGGCCAATCTCCAAATCAACTTCAAAGCATATTTTGGCACATGAAAATTGGTCTTTCCGGTCTGCCCTGTCAATGAATTTACCAAGCTTGTTCTCGATGGATTCCAAGGAGTCTGAGTTCCAGCAGTGTAAGGGTAGGTGAGGAAGCCTTACCCAGACAAGAACTGTGGATGAAACATCCCGAGTAGGATCAAAATCTGGGGTCCATTTGTTCAGATAGAGGCCCTGAGGGCCCATGAAATATGGACCATTTCGGAAGATGAGGTCATGGTCATCAACTGAATCAAACACAAAAACGAAGTATCCTCTACCAACAAAGTGGTTTCGAATGTCTTCGGATACTAATGGCCTATTCCAAGGAGTCTGAGTTCCAGCAGTGTAAGGGTAAGTGAGGAAGCCTTACCCAGACAAGAACTGCGGATGAAACATCCCGAGTAGGATCAAAATCTGGGTCCATTTGTTCAGATAGAGGCCCTAAGGGCCCATGAAATATGGACCATTTCGGAAAATGAGATCATGGTCATCAGCTGAATCAAACACAAAAACGAAGTATCCTCTACCAACAAAGTGGTTTCGAATGCCTTCAGATACTAATGGCCTCCAATTTCTCTGGACCCAGCCATCAATAGCCTCAGGAGAAGGCCAGAGGCCAGTAAATTGGCCAATTAACCCACGCTCAACCAAATTTAAAGCCCATCTGCAAATCTGATCAGCAGGCAGCTCAACAGAGGAGATGTCCACCTTCCTCACAAACCTCTGCGATGGGCCACCTTTCCTCTTTCGACAAGAAGCAACCAGACGCTGGAATGCTTCCAATTCAGGAGGAATAGGAGGAAGGACCCCACCAGCATCCATTGAAGAGAAGGTTCAGCTAGCCAGAATAAGAGAAGAAAACAAGAAAAAATTACCTGCAGATGCAAGCCCACTCAAGCCTCCAAAACTGGAATAATTGCCTTGGTGGTTAAGCCTTGGGAGGTTATTAAACCTGTGTGTCAATGTATACTACCATGCTAATCATTATTTCGAGTCATTACGAACATGTCCCAAGTCCCCCATAGGTTTCTTTTAATTTCCGGAAGAAGAAAAAAATTATTTTTTCCGTTTTTATAGGCTTATTTTTAATAAGTTAATTGTAAAACTCTAAAAAGTCATAAAAGTGTGGCTAGGAGGTTGTTTTTTCCATGGGGGTGCTCGTTTTCTAACTCGGAGCACCCACTTAACCCCCACACCCACTTTCCTAAGTTTTCGCGTAATTATTTATCTCCAAAATTAATAATTACTCGAAAAACCCAAAAAATTGGAAAAAAAAAATGAGAAATTTGGCAACTCATAAAAAATTGGAAACTTGACGAAAATTGATTCCATGAGTTGGCAACGGTCAATAGAATTATTCCTAAAGAGTTACAAGTCACCAAAAGGAAAGAAATGGTTGCTAAATATCAAATTGGATTTTTTTCCAAGAGAGGGGCGTTTTTCCCCAAGAAAGAAAGATTTGGTTTGAGGTTAAGCTTTTGGCATTTTGGTAATTGTCTTCTTTACACCCCAAAGCATGGGGATCCAACTCACATCCAACTCACGCCAAGCTATCAAGCTCATCCTTTAGTAAGTGCACCCCCTCATGTTGATTTTTCTATTTAAGAGAGCAAGTTCTCTTCATTTCAACGGAAGAAAATTGTAAGGAACTTATGCTCTTGTATCTTGTAATCGTTTGTTGATTTATTGGATAAAATCAAAAGGCTTTGGAGGCATACTTGTGTCGGGCATCAGTGTGTGGTGATTTCTTGTGCTACATGAGGTATAATTGTATCAGCTTCTTGTTACATGCTCTGTTGTTCTAACCGGTCTTTGATGGATTAATGATAATTGGTAGAAGAGAATAAATAAGTAGTTTCTTATTCTATTTCTCTGAGTTATTTATGTGGATAGATCTTAGAAATATATGTTTTACTTGTTTGTATGCATCCTTTCTAATCTTTTGCATAGGTACTCCCGGATATAACTCTTTGGTGTAGTCATTGTTCAAGCTGTGCAGGGATATCTAGCGTGAAGGAGTGTTGGTTCTTGTTTGATTCCATCCAATCTATGTGCTTATTCGAAGAGATCTGAATCCTTCCGCTCTCCTCTTGAGGACTCCATTGCCCTGAGTTTCTAATCTTTGGGGCATTCTTTCTCTTACTTTTCCTCACAAAAGAAAATTTTAATTATTTCTTTTTTTTGTCACTAGTTCTTAGTGCATATTTGAATCTCATTAATATAATAGAGAATATCTTATCAATCTGATTTACATGTGCATTTGAAAGTTTAGATCCGATATAAAAAGTAATATTTTATAGATCTAGACTTGCTCAAAGTATTTCTTAAAATTGCAACAACAACAAAAAATTGATGTACTAAATTTTTATATTTTATTTGATCAATCCATCATATTTAACATAACATTGCTTGTTGTTTTGCAGCAGAAGTTAATTAAAGAGAGAGGCACTCTGGCCAAATTTCGAAGATCCATGCCATCCGGAGATCCCTCTTCTTACAACTCTATCTTTGGCCATTTTTCTAAGGCCCTAATATTGTAAAACTTGTGTTTCCTATTCTACAAAGGAGCACAAGTATTTATGTTTCTAAATCATTGTAAAAAAAAAAAAGAGAAGCAAGTGGGCATCCAAGTGCCCACACCGCATCCCCCAGGGGGATTCGCACTTTTTTTTTAGTTTTTTTTTAATTTTTTCAATTTCTTTCAAGTTTCTTAAGTAAAATTAACCAATCCCGCTGTGTTCTCGGTAGCGAGAGTATCGGCATTGTGATTTAAAAACTGACATTTAGTTCTTGAAAAACTTAAAATTTACAAGGCTTCATTCCCCGTATGCTCTTGTGACCACTGCAAGCCTCTCGCTGGATCGATGGGACAATCAAAAAGGGATTGAAGTGACTAGTAATTAGTGGAACACTTCAATTAATCCCTACAAGTGAATCCGACACTTCATTCGATTTTACCGGATTATGGGGAAATTCTGCAAGTGAAGCGGGAACCACTAGAAAGTGACCGTGGGGCACCATTAGGCTACACCCTCGTTTGGTGTAGTGTTGAACACAACCCCACGACTCCATCTAGCCCACATGTCACTGTGAGAGCCACTCCTTCATAAATCCAGACATATTCCCCATGCCCCCTAGGTATATCTGGAATATCATTTCCCTTTTAATAATAAGATCATTACCACATTTCTAATAAAATTTATCAAGAATTTACCCACTCCCTAATTACTCATTTAATAATTCTAAAACTGACCAACCGAGACAACTGCAATACTTCTCGAGAGTTCACTAGCAACCCCCTTACAAGCACTCCGTTAGCACTGGTCTATTTGGCATTTTATTTATTTTTTATGCTTAAATTAATCAATGTGTTATTTGGAATGATATTTTAAATGCTAGATTATTTAAATTATTTGCAGATCATCTCAGTTCCAGTATTTATTGTTATCATCTCCTAGACTAGTTGTTTTATTTTTATAGATTAAACACCTTAGCTTATTTTACCAGGGACCACCCCCCTTGGCTCCGTTAGGAGAGAGCCTAGACGGAGGAGTCAAGATCAAGTGACAGCACTTGACTCTTGCTTTCCCCCACGGTCGCACCCAGTGGCTTGAAGATTTCTGCCACATGACCCGAGGTGCGAATTAGGTGACAATAATGCCCTCTCTCCCTCTAAATTATATATTAAAATTATAATTTATAATTATGACCCTCATACAAGTTGGAATCCCAACACCTTAACGATATGGTCTATGTCTACTACAATCTTCAATTATGGGTGAGGCAACTTCAAAAAATATCTAACATGGAGGCCATGTCGTTGGATGGGATTGACACCACTACTACATGGAGGGTGGAGACTAAGAGGCTTGTCATGGGCTTAGCCTTTGATTCGTTAGAGGAGGGATTTTAGGAGGAGGTGGCAAGGGAGAGTGTGGTACAGGTAGAGTAGGGTCTTCCAGAGTAAAGACCTTTACAAGAGGTGGTTATTGACAATATGATTGCACTACCGCCTTCACAGACAAACACAACGAGTTGGACCTCACAATATCACTAGCAGAGGACATCAAACTCTAGCTTCTCCTTCCTCTGGAGGATGCCAGAGTCTAGTTTCTCCTTTTGTTAGAGCACCTCAAAGTCCACTACCAACCCCAAGGCCTTCTTCATCTAGAGGAAGAGCCATTACTTTGACCCATAAAAGAGGTAGAGGGAAGCGCTAGTTTATTTATTTGATTTCACTGTACTATGCAAATAACTCATGATGATGAGATACATTTATTATAATTCTTTATAATAATTTGAGGCTCAAGAGTAAGGACTTGACACAAAATTCAATATTGGCATGTGATGTATCACTAGACATCATATATATCTTGTATATCAGTTTTCTTCTCATTTTATGTGGAAATGTGCTTATTTGATGCTATTACTTTAGATTTTTAAAATTTTGAAAAAAATGAATAGTTTTGCATCTTTTAATAGTTTTATGAAACCACTCCGACCTTTTCTATGCATTGCTTGGTTCCTCCTCCTCTTCTACAATTCTACTTTTTCTTCTTACTTTTCTTTTTGTTTTTTCTTCACCTTCTCTATATCTTAAAGTGGTTTTTGTTTTTGATACTTCTCCTACCTGCAAACTTTTATCTTTCCAACTAGATGTCTATACTTGTGGAGGATTCTCATCAAAATTACATCTCCATTGATAATAACCTTCTTATTAAGAGGATCATCTAACCAGTGTTCCACAAGGACATGTTCCCCAGGGTCGAGGGCTCACCCCCTACGTTTCCCACGCCCCAAGGGCTGGGAGGCTCCATGGGAAACGTTTCCCAGTGCCCCCCTTTCTGAGAAACATGAGGAAACCAAGCAGGTTCATGGATTCAGGGGCTCCCACATGCCCCCTCCTGAAAACAGGGGGCTCCCACACACCCCCTCCTGAAAACGGGGGGCTCCCACACGCCCCCACCCCCCTTGAATTTTAAAATTGTTTTACTTAAAAACAAAAATCAATTTTAAAAAAAAGCATTTACTCTTCAAGAAAATAAGGATGCTAGTATGCAAATGGTTGTCGGATGAGAAATTGATATGTTTATATGTTGGGGTTCATATTTTTAATTGTTTATATTTTTTTTAATTTTAGAGACCGGCCCCCCTATGTTATGGAGCCCAACGCCCCCCCCCCCTCCAAAATACCCCAAAATTTTGGGGTGTCCCTACACGTCCCCAATGTGCGTTTCCCTGCTCCCACGCTCCTGCATCCCGGAAACTTGGTGGAACACTGCATATAACTTGAAGTTGAATGCAATTGATTACATGCAATAACCAATAAATATACACTTTTTTCTCCTAAGACTATTTGTGTATTGGAGGAGAAAAACAAAAAGTGTATATTTATTGTTTATTGCACAAGACAAGTCCAACAATAATAAAACAATTGAGTTAGTTAGATCCAACCTTTCATGGTTAACAGGTCAAATGGATAAGGTGGACTCTCTTTTCTCCAAAAGGGCTTGTTCCATCCAAATATATGAAGAGATGTGAGAGAATATCCTCCAAAAAGAGAGAGAGAAGGAACACTACTAAAATAAGCCTTTTTAGCAATGTCAAACTTCCAAGAAATAATAAAATATGCTCCACAAAGTATGCCCCTTGAGATGCTTCCATGAAAAAATAATAAAATAATGTTCAACATGGGAGGATGTGCTCAAGGTCCTCCTATAAAACCCCTGCAAAGTGCACCCTCCAATGTTCCAATGTGCATGCGTGAAGAAATATGAAGATATTCCCCCCATACAAGAGCGCTACAAAAGAATCCTCAAAATAGTAGATGCAACCATTCACACATGTGAAAGAAGGGGGCACTCCAAGAGATTCCATGGAAAAATAAGCAAGATGCCAACTACTATAACGCTCCACAAGATAGAAGATAGTCAACTTTCTCAAAATAGCAAGGTTCTTTAACCCATGTGCAACCACCTCAAATAAAATAATAATAAGTTGAAAAGTAGTTACAACTCCACATGAGTGCACCCTAGGGAGTTGTGCCAACCAACTTCCCACATGTGAAGAAGAAGAGAAAGCTCCAAAGGAAAAAAGTGTCAACTGTAGCTTTGACCAAGCAAGAGGAAGCCACCAAGGAGATGTGCCCTAGAAGAAAGCGCCACCCTCAACCACCTTCAACCAACAAATAATAAAATATAACCAATGCATCCTAGGAAAGAGTGCCAAAGGTGGTTGATCTCATCAAAGCATGTGCCAAAACCATGTGTTGTTTTCACCTCAAACCATGTGCATAAAAGGAGACAACCTATAGAAGTGTGCAAGAGGTTGTCGCACTCCTCATCAATGAATAATAAAATAGTCCTCCACATGCCTTGGAATCTATGCCATAGGAGAGTGCTCCTCAAGATAATCATGAAAAGCCTTCAAATAACCCCTCCCACATGTAAAGAGGCAAATGAAGGAGGGTGCTCAACTATTACTTCTAAAATATTAACTTAGCCATTAAATGGTTAATCAATCTCAAAGTGTGTGCACTAAGGCTAAACTTTTAAGCAAACCATAGTCCAACCTCCAATTAGTTCATCGGTTGATTAGAGCATCATGAATGTGTGTGCTAATGAAGGGGGGGCACTTCATCAAGTGTTGTACCATGAAACCCCAACATAATGAAATATTAAAAGTTCTTGTTTTCACCTCAAACCATGTGCATAACAAGATACAACCTAGAGAAGTGTGCAAGAGGTTGCTACACTCCTCGTCAATGAATAATAAAACAATCCTCCACATGCCTTGAAATCTATGCCATAAGAGAGAGCTCCTCAAGATTATCACGAAAAGCCTTCAAATAACCCCTCCCACGTGGGCAGAGGCCAATGAAGGAGGGCGCTCAAGTATTATCCTTCTAAAAGATTAAATTAACCATTAAATGGTTAATCAATCTCAAAATGTGTGCACTAAGCCTCAAATTTTAACCAAACCATAGTCCACCCTCCAATTAGTTCACCCACTGATTAGATCCTCAAGAATATGTGAGTTGATGAGAGGGGAGGCGCTTTATAAGTGTTGTTACCATAAAACACGAACATAATGAAAAATTAGAAGTTCTACCTTGGTTTGAACCTAGGGTGCACCACCAAAGTTTTAATACATGATTAATACTCCCTCAAACCTTAGGAAAAGGCTTGATCATCAAGAAAATGTGTGATGCCCCCCTTCTCTAACTCAAACTTAAGAAAAAACACATCACAAGGGTACTAATATTGTCAATTACACATTCCCCATAGGCAATGTCTCGCAACTATTACAACATCAAGTCATATCACCTTGGGAAATCCCACCAAGGAAAAGTGCAATACCACAACACAGCAACACCAAAGGAATGGGGACAAGAGAAAGGTGTAAATCCATCTAGCATCAAGAATGTCCCCACCATACATTCAACCAAAAGGGACCATGTAGCCACCCCCTTTCTTGTGGCACCAACAAAACAACACTGTCACATAGTCACTAGGAAGCATCCATATGTCAAGAAAATGAAACAACTACATGAAAAAAGCAGCCCATCATAGAGAAATGACCATCCTCCACCAAATATCTTCATCAATGACCATTACTATATGTTAAATCCAACACCCTCTCTTAATGATGATATGGAGAACAAGCGTGTGTCCCAAAATACAAGTTGGTCTAGACCAAACTTGTCAAAGATGTTTACAACGCAACTCTTAAATGCGCCTCAAAAACCAAAGTTTGAAGTTGTCAGAAAATGAGCAAATATGTCCACTGCATGGCATACAACCAACATGGCTAATGCAACATAAAACTACTCACCAAACACTTGAACAAGCATGGAATTTTCAGCCAATTAAGAGTCAATGTTGGTTGAATATTTCAATCCATTTCGAACGAATGTAGAAGCTAATTATATCTTCAACAAGTTTTCCTCTTCGACACCTAGGTACCAAAGACTACAATAATTTATAAAGATACTCATCCACACCTGTAACCTACACCTCCTATAATTGAACCACAAACACTTATGTCTAATAGTGTTATCTCTTTACATATATCCAATAATATTGTTTTTCCATAGTTGAGACTCAAGAGTACTTGAGACTAATCCAAATTCATCCAACTCCTCTAGTCTTCCACCTTTCTTCACGGTTCACATCTTCAAGCATTCCACCTTCACCTACATCAATGGATTGTGGGAGCTCTTCTTTCCTCATATCTTCAAGCCTTCCACCTCCTTCATCAATGGATTGTGGGAGCTCTTCTTCCTCGTGTGCTACAACAATGCAAGATCATTGCTCAACCTTTTGCACTTCATATGAAAACTTTCTTTGATTCTATCATCCTAGCTTACAATAAGCTCATTCTTGTAAGGATCCACAAACCTGTATTCTTTTTGTTTGTTGAAATACCCAACAAATAAAAATTTCCACTTGTGATGATATCATAAGAATCGAGCCAAAGACTTTTAAATTGGTTACCTTTGGTTTCACACTATTCCAAGCCTCCTCGTGTGTGATCATCGCTTCAACCCAATATTCATCTAGAATTAACTTATCTTGCAGCATTTTCTTCATCATGTCTACAGCTCTATTACTCTTCCTCTCACCATTGCCTCTATACCTAGGACTCCTTTCTTACAAGAATTAGCAAACAAATAAACCGATCTCCACAATAGAATTGGAAAACACTCATTTTCCTAACACGTCGGTCCTCTACCTTTGCCTTGAACTTCATTATAGCATTTGATGTTGACACCATCAATAAGCATAAAATATTGTGCACCTTATAAAGATGGTGTTCTTGTCAGACCACAAACTTCAACATGTACAAGCTCAAATGCTTTGCCTAACCCTTTCTCGGTAGCCTCTTAGCAGGTGTTACTTTTCCCTTCCATCTTCTCCATATCAGGTAGGCCATCAACCATCTCAAAACTACTTAGAAGAGAAAGACATAGAAAACACAAATGCCAATATCTTTGATGCCAAAGTACAGTGATATCAAACTCTGTTATCACCCTTATATTCATGCATCACTGGAGTAATAATGCCAACAAACTCGAACACATATCACCGCGCACAATTACTTGCCAATCTCATGTACCAAATGTCATTAAAAAGATTACTGTTCCGAAGAAAATCTTTCGATGTCCAAAAAAATTTGTTTCGGAAATCATAAACTTCAAAGATCCAAACAATTTTTTTTATTCTGAAATTACATTAGCCTTCAAATATCCTCTTTTTGTCCTAGATGCTACCTATTTCCACAAGTAACAATTAGTCCCCATGAAGACCCAAACAATCCTCTCAATCAATGGTCTTCAACTCCCCAACTAGTGTTGCAGGCTCCCAACTAACAAGCAACTCAATTCCTCACCAGAACTCATGAAGCGACTTCTCTGGCCTGTATTGCTTCTTCATGATGTCATGGTAATTCATGCAAACAATCTCACATGGACAACTATCCTCACATCTGTATACTCGATATATAACCCTTTACGAATATTTGAAAAGATAAAATCATTTTTCTAGCAATCATATTTGTAGCTTTACTTTTTGCTCAAATTTAAAGTCTAAACTTATTTTCATTGGCACTCATTAAGGCTTATGCTAAAAACCAATCACACCATACCATAGGTATTACCGTATTACCACTTTCATTCGATAAATTAAAATGAATGTGTATTTGAATTTACTACGTAGGTTTAGACGAGCACTCCATCAGCTTTTCTTTCATTCCTAATATTGCATCTTTAAGATGTTCCCAATGAAATGGCGTCAGTTCTCTCAAATATGCAAGGAATGTGCAACTTACAAGACAGAAAATAAAGCCAGATACAACTGCAAAAACAAACTACGACCAAGTTTTGATACAGATCAAATTAAAACTTCCTACAGAGAACAGTAAATATTGTGCCGGTGATTGAGTCGATAAACTGTATCTTTTTGTGTCAATATTCTTCAGCTGTCTGAGAAATGTAACAGTATATGGTTTACAAGTTCTGGTTGGTAGCGATAGGGCGTGGCCCTAACCTTTTGGAGGTCTGATTAGTCTAGAGGTGCTCATTAATATCAGGATAGCTCTCTTTCCATCGCTAATAAATATAACTGCTTTTGGATTTAAAGAATGAAGACAAGAGAGATGTTCATCCTACAGATAGAAGCAACTAATACAACAGGTCTTAATTTTCAAGTACAAACCTGTGGCCACAACATGTTGCCAGTAATGAAACTCGTGAATTGCTTCTTGGCAAGGCACCTTGAGATTCAAGCTCATTTATGATCCCTTGCACGATCTGCAAAATTAAAAAATGCCAATCTGCTTTATCAGTTGAAATATATAATCAAGAAAACTTAGCGCTGTTTTATGCAGACAGCAACACTGAAACTCCAAATAAATTACTTCAAGAGTTTTGAATAGACTAATTTAGATAAACACCAGTCAAATCCCTAGAGTAGATTATAAGGTACCTTAAGGAAAGGAAAAAGTACAGATATTAGTCAAATCTTGTGCTATTTTGTCTATGGGGTCTTGGTTAGTTGGTAAAGGTTCATACCCCCACCGAGGTTGCAATCCCTCAGAGACAATTTTCACCCCTCATGAGCCCTCTCGCCCATGCAAGCGAGTCGTCTCGTGTGGTTATGGCCAGGTGCAAGTCCTGGGCAAATTTAGCAGAATAGATGCCCCCACCCATTGCTTCTCAGCCAAAAGGGTTTTCCTAGAGTGTTGTAAGCGCAGAATGAGGGAGGGCATTGTTTTTTGATAAAAAATAAAATAGAGAGCCTCTTGTCCCACTAAAAAAATCATGTGATTTTATCTTAAACAAAATTGCTTAAGAAAATCGTGTAAAAAAATTGGCTGGTTACCAAAACAAAACCCATTTTAATGTCCATTGGGCTGTGGTCTAATGGTTTATACAGGGCGTCGTCATGATGATTATCCAGGTTCAAACCCCAAGTGGCGCATAGCCCTGAAATTAAGTTGTTGGTCGACTTTGACAGTGGTGTATGTGTAGCATTGTTCAAAAAAGAAAAATCATTTTAATTTAACCAGCATTGCAGAATGGCTCTTAGTAATGGCAATGAATCCAAAATCACCCCGCAACAGTAAAACCTGATATGAATGGCTTTAAATGCCTACCAATGGAGATCTACTTTATTACTATAATGTATAAAGAGAAATCTTACTTTGCGGAAATCTCGAGACTGTGCTGAATCAAAAATAGGCCACACTCCAGCAAAATCCTGCAGAAGAACGAAAACAACGTACGCAATCCTTTGGTAATTAGCGACCGAAAGCTAAAAATAAGGCAAGCATCAGAAGATAAAATCAAAAGACGACCTTCCAGGATTTAATTCGGTTTCATATACGAAGTTGTACGGAATTCGTTTTGGCTCTGATAGAACAAAGTGTTGCAAACTTTTATAAATGGCATCAGCTGGCAGGTATAAAGAAAGTACAGAATAAAACAGATATAAAGGGACTGCGGCCTTAATTCGCTCTTCTAAGAAGAAATGAAGTGAAATTGACCCCTGAAGCCTGCACGAAACTTGAAAAAATGCATTGTAATAATGGTTACCTTAGCAGATTGAGTGGGTCCTCTGAGAGCGCATAGCAGAAAATGTAGCAGAGTCTCTCCCAACCTTGGATTGGAATGCCTAAAGAGACCTGTTCGTGGACCTCCTGCGCTGTTGGGAACCAGCAGCGCAGCATCCAAACCCAACAACAAACAATTTGTGTATAATGCTGCTTCTAATTCCACTTCTCTCTCTCGCTCCCTTTCCTTTTCTTTCTCCCGTTCCCTTTCCTTTTCCCTCGCACTGTTAACCACTGCTGGAGGCTCCATGATCAAAATATTTTCTTCAGCTCGCTCCAGTCTCTTCAGCTCGCCTACCGTGCAGAGCGATCAATTTAATTGTTGAAGTGGCCTAAATCCTCCAAGTTCCTTTTGCATTTTAAATAAATAAATGCATTCATTAGTCTTAAACCAAGTTCAAACGTATTTGTCATGTGGTTAAGGCTCAAGTGGAGGCAAGGCAAGTAATGACGTGGAGCGAGAAAGAGATAGCTAGGTAGTGACGTGGACGTTGAGGGATACTGACTGTCCAACCGACAGAAACTACAATTAGCTTTCTAGTAAAGACATAGGCATGACCATGGCCCTAGTTGCATGGGACATTTCATAGAAAAAATCAATTGTTGACATGACATGGGATCCTCCTACAATGGTCCGAAGGTTATGATGGTGTGACTCCTTGAGTGACTTGCCTTTGAATTGTAAAGGGTGAAGCTAAGTGTGATTGTGTTTAACTTGTAAGTCATTTTCATTTTGTTAAGGGGGTTATTGTTAAAGAAATGGGGGCACATCATGATTTAGTACCCCATGTTCATATATACACTTTAAATGGGGACCATGAATATATATACACTCTAAACAAGGGTCTATGTTTAAAAATTATTATATTTATACTATTTTACAATGGTATTAATTTTGTTTGATGATTATGAAAGTTTGTTTATGAAATATATTTTGATTAGTTAAGCTATTTATTTAAGATATGTTCAGAGGGAAGGTTATTAACTATTATTGCATTTAGTAGTTGAGTCACTTTCCATTCAAACATTTTAAAGAAGAGGGGATCTTATAAGGTTTTTCTTGTAAAAGAGAGAGACACGTAGATTTGATTACATCATCCAAAAAATTGAATCGTTTTATAAGACAACAAAGCTTACATTTTGTACATCATTTTTTAAGAAACTAAATCAAGAACTATGATCATTAGAGTTAATGGTGTAATAGCAAGGCCCAAATTATGGACTTGGTCTACTTCATTGGATTGTATCCTCTTCGCTTTGCATCAATGGCTAGCTACCTTGTTGGTTCTATTATCAACCCTCTACTTCTTACACATGTCATTTTCTCAATGAACATTGTTGTAAATCTCACTAAATCCTTACAAAACACTAATTCTCAATATTTGATATGCGAATTCGACCTCTCCTGATTTACTCATATGCTACAGAGTGTAGGAGAAAACATTGCACGGTTTCTACATACCCATTTCCACATAGTTGGCATAACCTTTCTTCCCATGACTCTCGTTGTTGTTCTCATATTCTATTTCACTCTCAACTAGTAGGGAGTTGGTTCTTAGTTGTGCTAATATATATTTTTCACACCATATGATGTTAAGTTTCAAGTGATTTTCCACTTTGATCTCGTATTCTCTATTGAAGTTGTTTATGTAATATTGTTAATTTATTTTAATGTTTTTCTTCATCTTCCTTTTTGTAGTAGTCTTATACATGACTTTTCAATGCGTCCATACATGTTGGGCGCATTTCTTCCTCTATATCTCATAGTTCAAGTCATTTTATGATTTGCCAATTCCATGTTTTCTTCCTCGTTTAGCTCATCTTAACATATTTTAGTTGAAATCTTGTCATTATTCATAGCCACCATTTTTTCATCCATATAAATTAGTTTTCTCAATGCCCCCACTTCTATCGGGTGTATACAGTCTCGTTGCAATTAGGCATATCTCATAAGGGAACTTGTTTTTTACTCTTAAATAATGAATTATATGGTTCCATCTATTTATGAATACAGTGAGCCCCATACTTCACAATATTGGAAAGAGTAATTAGGTTATGAGCATTTGAAAGGGGAAGTACATTGGTTAACAGTCTTAAATCTATGTTGTCTTGCATTTGTTTTGCAACAAAAATATGATATCTTCCTTATAATGTTTTCCTTGAGCATGTACTTCACCTTAACTTCTCATTAAAATCTAATGTCAATTATTTTTATTTCTAAGATATCTCTACCAACTCACCTCTTAAACTTATTTATGATAATTTTAAGAAAAAAAATATTATTAACTTAATTTTAACTATATACACATTCATCATAACAACATGCAAAATTACACTAAACTTCTAAATAATCAAATTGTGTAATATCTAAGCTATTAATATACACAATTTTATATAAATAATAAAAATATATGTGATGATCTCCATACTGATCTTCACCATATCAATAGAGCCTAGATTGGGTGGTTTGTAGCATTGGTTGTGATACTCTCCACTCAGGTTGAAATCTAGCTCATGACATGTTATATTGGATATTAGAGATACCTTGATTCTTTGTGAATAGTAGGTATATATTTTTTTGTAGACACGACCTTAATAACGGTGAAAATTCTTCAATATATCAACTCCCTCACCCTCTTTTCTATTTACATATTCTAACTCATATAAATAACAAAAAAAAACTTATATATAACTTTTTCCATTTAAAGGTTATTCTAACTTATCACCATACATAAAGTACCTCATTCATATATATATATATAAACCATGAATGGTTGAGACCACCTTGTCTCCTAAGTGATCAAGGCCCACGTTGATGTATGAGAATTGCAATAGCTATGTGAAATTGAACTCTTGATCATAAGTTGGTGGAGGCCTTTACATATGGACCACAATACCATGAACCTATACCTTATTTGGTGATGAATCACCCACGTGTAGTGCTTGTACATGGAGCTTTAGTTGCTTGTGTAATTAGAGAAGAACTAGTGAAGTGGGATAATGGAATTAGAAATAATATTTATTCATCGTTTTCCCATAACACGATTGTCGGATGGTGGGGCAATTGTCTAAGAAGAAAGTATTGTTTTTCATGCATAGCTCATATATTCACATATCTTTTTTTCACCTGAATATTAACATGCCCTGCTATTCTATGCAGAAACAAAGAGCCATTAATCCAAGGACTGTAACCTCGAGATAGATCCCTCACCCCACTGCATATTTATCGTCATATTCGAAACACCGATGAAAAATATAAAGTTTCTTTATAGTTTTTTATTTCATATTAATATTATAATATGATATTTGTGTTGTGATTTTGTTTTATATTAATTTTTTTAATAATATTTTATATATAATAATTAGGAAAGGATGTTCGTTTATAAGATATTATATGTATTAAAGTTCCATTCATTAATAAGTTAATTTTTGGATGTATGTTTTTAAGCCGATGTGAAAGTATTTTTGTCTAATTTTAGTATTATTTTTATGGTGTATAAGATATTATAGTACTAAAACATTAAGTAAGTAAGTGTTTGGATAAATTTTTAAGTTGATGTAAAAGTATTTTGTTTCACTTTAGTAGCATTGTTGCTTATGATTTTGATGTTATATTTTATTGTGTTTTTCTTTATAAATATATATATATATAAAAGATATTATATGTATTAAAGTTCCATCCATTTATAAGTTAATTTTTGGATGTATGTTTTTAAGCTGATGTGAAAGTATTTTTGTCTAATTTTAGTATTATTTTTATGGTGTATAAGATATTATAGTACTAAAACATTAAGTAAGTAAGTGTTTGGATAAATTTTTAAGTTGATGTAAAAGTATTTTGTTTCACTTTAGTAGCACTGTTGCTTATGGTTTTGATTTTGATGTTATATTTTTTTGTGTCTTTCTATATTGCTTATGGTTTTGATTTTGATGTTATATTTTTTTGTGTCTTTCTATATATATATAGAAAGACACAATAAAATATAACATCAAAATCAAAACCATAAGCAACAGTGCTACTAAAGTGAAACAAAATACTTTTACATAGAAAGACACAATAAAATATAACATCAAAATCAAAATCATAAGCAACAGTGCTACTAAAGTGAAACAAAATACTTTTACATCAACTTAAAAATTTATATATATTAAAAATCCACATTTTTATGTAGATATTTTCTTCCACGTTGATACTTTTCTTTGATTTTTTGGAAAGGAAGTTGGATGGTAAAGAGTTTTTTAGCAATTAAGCATGATCAAAGATCTTATGATTAAATGAGGCTTTGCTTGAGTTTTGAGTATTCATAGTGATGTGATAGCTAAAGGAATTAATCTTCTATCATGTGTGAGTATCATTTGTCCTTGCAACATATATTATGGCCTATATGGCATTATCGACCAACGACCCCTTTGTCTTAAAGTGAGGCTTGATGGCCTCCACTGACATGTCCCTTATTTTTCATAATTGTGTGTTACAACCTATTACTTGCAATGGCTCCATGGGATCCTCATAAATCCATTATGAAGGCATACCATGAGGTAATAAAACCCCCCTCTTTAAACCTAATAATAATTCTCTATTTATACATATGACGTTTTTTGGGTTATTTTGTCAGCCATATGCCCCTTGAGGTGTTTATTAAAAATTAGATCTAAGTGCATTGGGATCCTTTTGTATGGAGATGCACCCACATGCATAACTTGACTAGAGGGTTCTTCCTATTTCAATTTAATAACGCTACCCACATACAAGACACCTTAGGGCACAACCCTTAGTCTATAAAACTACTATGGTCATCTTGAACCATTGGTCTTCTAGATTTTAGTTCATCAAGAACCTAATTATCCTACCATGCTTGGATTGATTTCCCTAGCTTGCCCAAGCAATTATGGCTAGGAAAGCAACACATTGTCTCCCTATTAGTGGAAGTCCTCTATGAAGAGCCCAAAAGTTTATTTATTCCCAAACCATAGCATTGTGTTTGTGGAAAGGTTAACCTATCCAAATGCCTTGAGGAATTGTGTATATCCAAGTTGGTATTCATGTCCATCATTAGTTGGTTTGATACATTAATTTACTTAATACTTGTTCCTAGTGCTAGATCCCAAATGATCGCATCAAATATTCTCCACTCATGACCCAATCAAAAGCTGAGATAACTCCTCCCGTGCAAGTTTTCCCCACCGCACAAGCTTTAGAGGCTTCCAAAACATGTGATGGTTCATGGACGAAGCTTGCATGGAAAGGGAAAGGAGGAAAGGCAACCAAAAAATAGCCTACGAAGGTTGTAGCCACCAATATGTTTGGTGGTAAGGCCTCTTACGTGACCAACCCTGATTGACAGGAAGCTACTTTGGCTTCTAAATCTACTTCAAAGAGTCAATAAACAAGAGGAGGGAGATGACATACTTGTTCCCCACCACCCATTCTATAGTCACGGGAGAATGATAAAATGTATGAGTCATACTATCAACCTAAACAACCCAAGCAAACTACCTTGGTCACTAATTTATGCATAGTCCCATGGTTTGTAATGCTTTTGGAACCTTAAGGATAATGAAGCAAAGATGCATGACACTAGAGGTTTCTAATCGAAGTGACCCTTGGAATGTCTAGGGTCTCAATTATCTCAATAGAAAATACATTGTCTACCAAATATTGACCTTGTTGGGTAGGACATGCATTCTTTGTTTTCAAGAAGTCAAAATAATGGGGTTTGTGCTTTGAGTTACCATGTCAATTGTATGGCTGAGAGACAAATGCTTCTACTTTGACTACTCTCAAGGAAGAGGTATGGGTCGGGCATTATCCTTGTATTCCTGGTTAACAATGTGGTAGGGTGAGGTTCACCTCAACCAACTTCTACAAAGGCATGGAGAAATATTATCAACAAGAAGATGAAGCTCTCCTCTCTAAACATGACTCCTCCTTTAATTCAAATGGAAGATTCCTAGTCCATGTGGAGGGAATTGCCACCCTAATTTACCATCACCCTATTTAGTTCTCTATCTCTTGGGGAACCAAAAGGATTCATATGTCTCGCACCCGCTTCATTCTCAATGTTTCCCACCACAAGGTTGTTAGGTATTTGGCATGCATTCATATAGTGTGGAACATTGTTCCTTGCCCAAGGGGGAGAAACATTGTATAGTCTAGTGGTAAGTTGCCATCTTGAGCACTAAAACCTTCCTAGGGGATTATTAATGGTAGATTTCTAAAATTTGTTGGGACTACTGCTATGTTGTGTGTATAGATATTGAAGGACTCATAGAAGGGTTCTAATGGGCCTCCTATTATGAAGATAAAAAATCATAGGAAACCAAGTTACATTGTCTGTCATGGGTAAAAGGATACCTGCTACATGCATGATGCCTAACTCATGCAAGTTCACACTAGCTCAAATCAAGGAATATACCTATCAAATTATTTTTCGAGGGATATAAACCTATAAAAATATTTTTCAAATCCCTAGCCATCAAATTCCCTTGCAACCTCTGAGGATCGAACAACAAAGCAAGGGGAGATTAAGCATAAGTTTTTCAAGCACTATGACATGGTCTTCCAATACCAAGGCCCTTTCCTAGAGTGTAAGGAATCCACCCAAAAGTGCCTTGATGTCATTCCTTGCATGCTTTCATAGTAGCAATGACGGCTTGTGGTGTAGGTTTAACCTTGGAGGATTTTATGATGGTCTTATGTGAGATGGTCAATGATAAATCCTTGATATTGGATGGGTTTCCATATAAATTATACAAGCAGGCTTGGGAATTCACTAGCCTTAATATTCTATGTGCGTGCAGGGAAACCCTTACCTAATGCCCATTAGGAGGAATATTAACTAGGGGATTGTTTGCTTTATCCTAAAATCATAACCAAATGAATGCTTATCACCTTGCTATCTACTTCTCACGAGATCTTGACCAAATCCCTCACATTGCACTTGAAGAATATTTTTCCCAATATCATTTGGCATGAGGATACAGGTTTTATTCAAGATAGGTACATTCTTGACCACAACATTGTTGTCTAGGAAGGCATGGAATGGACCTATCCTTATGGCATAGATACCCTCTTCATTACAATTGACATTGAGAAGGATTATGGTCGAGTTGAGTGGCATTTAATCTTAGGCATGCTCAAGGCATTAATTTTTGGGAAAGTATTTTAAACACTATCAAAACCCTCATTAGTGCCTCAACTTGTATTTCTATTGATAGGTGCAAAATGGAGGAATAGAGTTGTTCAAATCTATTCGACAAGGTTTCCTACAAGCCCAAATGATGTATGTTATGGAAGCAAAATATCTAGGCTATGTGATTGATTCTAGGGTTTCTCTCATCTAATTCATAGGATATTCTTGTTGAATCCCAATGGGGGCAACTTTTCAATGGTCATTTTGTTTGTGGCTCTTTTATGACCATCACAAAATACCAACAATCATGGTAAACAACTATGGGATGCCTTGGCGTGATCTGCACCCCTTTAGGGTACAACAATCAATGGGCCAAGACTCAATGCTATAGGTAGAACCATCACTCTATACATTGATGGCTTGACTCCCTTAATTATTCCTAGATTCAACCAAGCCAAATTTTAAAAAAATTGGCGTCCTATTTGCTTTCCAGGTTTCTCCTCGATAGCTTTGGGAGGTATTAGTGCGAAGGGTGGAAATGAAGATTGATAAATAAATTATCAAGCCACTTGTCTTGGATGCTAAATTCAAGATCTATGATAAGGTTCTAGAAGATACTCATTATTACTTCTCCTCCTATTGGATCCCCTCTAAAGTAACCTATGTCCGCCTAAAGAAGGCTCTTTGGAATTTTTTTGCAATAATCCTAACCTAAGCACCAGCTTCCATGGAACCAATTGGGTTCTTTGTTGTCTCCATAGGAACATAGGAAGCCTCAGAGGTCATCAAGACCATAATGCAAGAACATTCATTATGTGCAAATGAGTGATTCATGTCATTAGAGGTTGAGAAGCTTGGAAATTCCTTCTTAGATATCACATCCAAGAAGGGTTGCACTTGGGTAAAAAGTCATGGAATGGCCTCTCATTTCATATCATTTTGCTAACTACTCCAAGGTCAAAGTTGTGGGTAATATTTTCCTTTAAATTATATATAAGGGTTGGGAGGCCATCAAACCCTTCCTACCATTGGTAGAAACATTTCTTACGGCAATCATCCTTGGTGGTATATGTAAGAAAACCTTTCGCTAAATCATCTTGGTTCTTGCCCAAAAATATATTTAAGAAAGACATTCATTTTTCCAGCATCCTATTTGATAACTCGACCAAATCATGGTCCTCTTAACTTAAGTTAAAACTACAATTCCAACTCACTAATGTTGATAGAATGATTAAAACTTACATTCAAGAGCTCATATTTGACCACCTTTAACTTAAGCTAAGTCCCCAAACCCCTCATGCCTAGTGGTGGAACTGTGAATGGGGAAAATCCACTTTATTTTCCTATATAATTCAACCATGTTAAACAAGTGGTGGTGTTACAAACTCTGCCTTGAAGCAAAATTAAATAAGATACAACACTCAAAGTCATAACAAAATACATGGTTATTTCAACTCAAAAGCATATGAAAACCCTCTTAGAACCTAAAAATGCATTATTTTCCTAGAGTATAATGATTGGGGGTATCCCCATTGATGATTGGGAATCTTCCCATTGCACGATGAATGACTTTCCTCGGGGTCAATGAACTTCAATGTCCCTATTGTGATAAAGAAGAAACTTTAAAGCACTCTTATGGTTTTGTTATTTTGTTTAGCATGTCTAGATCTAGGATGTATATGTGTGCCAACAATCATTATCGGCCTCCCTCTCACGGTGTTTTACCTTGTTAGGTGACCACTTTTCCTGGGCCATAGAGTTTCAAGCTGCCTAGTTGCTTCTTAGATAGAAGTTATCTCATGGATTGGGAAATAGTTAAATCATTTATATTGTAATGTTGACATATCACCTCAATAATTTTATTGTAGGATGCTACATTAATTTGTTTCAATTTGCTTCTGCAAAATTCACACCAACATTACCAAATATGTTTTCAAGTCTTTGCAAAAGAGTTGTTGGACCCCTACTATGTATAAAGTGTTAATGTTTTAGCAAATATGAAGAGATTTGAATTTTAAAACTTTAATTGCAGATATACTGGACACTGGAATCAATAGAACATTCAATCACACATATCATTCATCCACAACACAAGATGTAGCCTAGGAAAAACCTCAAAATAATGAGGATGAAAAACCCAACAATTATTCATAGCATAATAGATAGATTGCAAAGAATGACTTTTACATAATAGTCGATTGCACGATAAGAGGGAACACTGAGAAATAAAGAATCTATATCAAATGTACTGACTTTCCATGTTCCTAGCACATTAATAACAAGCTACAAACTCAATCATGCAAAACTATAACAAATGGTTGCATGCCAATCGTGCACACATGCACCAAAAACTACGAATTGCCTTCCTTGGAACAATAATTTCTTACATTGAAAACATCATCATGCATAACATATGCGCCATGCCTTTCATCTTTGACATTAACTGATGCTTAACTAACATTGGAGTGAACTGATTATCTAACTAAAAGTATGATCAATTAGTTAATAGGATAACATAAGTGTCATGGTGCTTTAACTCAAGTGTCGTTATCCAAAACACTTTATAACCGAAGTGTCATCTTTTAGTTTAACTAAAGTATACACTTTAGTTAACTAGTCCATCTTCCTTAACGCTTAGTTAACTATTATTAACTGAATCATGTTGATTGATTTACATTGGAGTAGTCACTATGAGTTCTTTAATCAACTGAAGCACAAGTTGAAGCTTTAACTGGATCTCAATAACTTGACTTCACTTAGTCATCTTTAAGTAATTCGAATTCTCTTTCTCATTATCTTTGTATTGCTTATCTCTTTATCTTTATTGCATGGTCTATACGTGTTAACATTAAATATCTATCATATCATAATATACTCAGAAGAATTGTCACATGCTATGATCATATTACATTACTCTCGGACCATATAGTCGTTGCTAAACTAATTCACTCTAGAGGTATCTAATATATAAAGGAGACTTAATAGAAATATGTGACCATGGTTAGTAATATATCACATAACATTTTATGTTTCAACATGCAAAGCATTTCACCTTTATAACTAGAGGCCCACCTCAAGGGTACCCACTATAACTGGGGGTCTGCATGAGAATCACAACTTGATATACTCATAAGTTCACCTGTATAACTGGAGGTCCATCTCATAGGTACCGATATGAGAATCATAACTTCATATTATTCTCAAGTCTGACTTGATATTACTCACAAGTCAAGAGCCTTGTACTACAAGACTTTACAACATCACCACCTCAACACATTAGAATATAGGACTTGATATCACTCACACATTAGAATATAGGACTTGATATCACTCACAAGTCCGACTTGATATTACTCACAAGTTTGGAGAATGACTCCTGATATTGTTCATTTAACATAAAGATCCTTATAATGTTGGTAGACCTCTTATTGCTTGAGAATCGGAAATTCATACCAACATTGCAAAATGTAGATGTTGTTCACTGTCATTAATGAAAACCAACACAACATATTGATTATCTTGCTTCATTGACAATTCATACTAACAATGCAAAATGTCGTTGTTAATTACTATCATTGATGAAAACCAACACAAAATTGCACTTATGCTCAACGTTCAAACTACCTCTAATATCATTGTAGTTAATCGATTACATGCTAAATTTTCCTAATTAGATTAGTTTACTCTGTAAGTTATTATTGCTTTATCGAACTTGCTTTTAGATGTGTCTTAATGTTTTAAGTACATTGTTTACTCCAAGTCAATAAAAACTATAAAAATATTGGATTCAACAAATAAAGACACATACCATATAAAAAAAATACAATATGCCTCTAGTTATTCTCTAATTATTCACTAATCATTTACGCCTCTAGTTTAAAGCAGTAAACAACAATACTTATTATTTATAGTTCACAATTTTAAATTATAGCTTCTCATATTTTTCCTTGTTCAACCTTACCATCATCTATAGGACATGTTGACAAGAAAGTTTGTATGTATGTGGTAAACAACAATACTACATTTGGCAGTGTTCCAATCTAAGTATATAACAAAGACATCACCTAAGCGACATGTAATTTTTAAGTTTTTCACTCAAAATCCTCCAAAGTCGAGATGGTGAGTTTGGTAAAAAAATTCTCTGAAAGATTATTAAATCCTATGGTCTATGTATTATACCATGCTAGTCATATGTACAGAGTTTCGTGAACATCCGATAAGTCCCCCCAAGGATTTTTTAATTTTTAGTTTTTTAATAAAATCATCAATAAGGTGTATTTCAATTGTAATATTTCAAAAGGTCATAAAATTGGGCCTAGGGATCCAATTTGGTCATGGGATGCTCATTTTTGGAGCCATAGACCTAACTTAACCCCTAAACCCACTTTTTAGAGCCAAATTAGTAATTTTCAATTATTAATTTGGATTTTCTCTCCAAAATGGCTCAGAGGGTCAAATAAATGGAAAATTGGTGAAAACCCCAATCCTAAATTAAAGGCAGCTTGTCTGGGACTTGTTTATGAGGTGGTAGGTTGGTCAAGGATCTTGTCTAGGGAATTTATGAGCCTAGAGAGCATCTCCAACCTTCTCTCTGAGGTATCAGATAACTCTCCACTAAAAGGGGGCGCATTCTCCTCAAGGAGGGCGCAATCCCTCATGTGGTTGAGATGGTTGGGAGAGGTGGAGCCCCCCTGAGACATGTGGCTCACCTCCTGTGAGGTGGAATCCTCTCATCCCAACTCTAGGGACTCCCTCCCATGATTTTATCAACCTCCTAAACCTCCTCTCCACTTGGCAAAATCCCCCCTTTGGGCTTGAGCTCTTTTGTGGCTATAAAAGCAGGGTTTTCCCCATTTGTTTTGGATGGATGAAAGAAACCTCTGCTATTTTGTATTGTTTCTATATTGATGAATAAAATTGCAGACTTTTGAGGTACAGTCTGTGTTATGAGATGATTGCTTGCAAGTATTGAGGCGATATTGTTAAATTTATGAATTGTTGTTTCCTTTTGCTTAAAATTGTTATTAGATCTAGCTTAGAAGGTCATCCTAAGGAACATAGAGTAGGAATTTATGGCTGTAATTTGCTTGCTGGTATTTTTATTTCAAGAGATAAGAGAGTAGTTGTTCATATTTAGTTTATTTCAACTCTTTCTCATTTGTTGTTTTTTAGTACACTAGATCTAACTTTTTATGCAGAGATTTCTCATAGATTTGTTTTGCAGGTTACTTTTTCAAAGGAGGAGTTGAAATCAATTGTACCTTATTAATATTTGACAATCTCTCAAGTTTTATCTTATTTCTACAGGGTCTCCAAAGTTTTCATAAAAAGATCAAGCGAGGATTGAAGTTGCTTTCCATCTTCTCAAAACAATTATCTCTCCTCTTTCCGGTTACATAGTTTGAATATGCAAATTTCATAGATCTGATTTAAAAGTCTGATAATTTAAATCTACTTATTTATCATATCAGATAATTTATATTTAGAAGTGCTTAAAAATAACCATCTTTTCCTGAGTCTAAAGTTGTCATTTCAGTGCTTTAAAACCTAGTAAAATTTTCCAATCTTTTGCAAGTACTAAACTAGTTTTATTTTTTATCCTTTATTCATTCATTCCATCACATTCTAATAATTTAAATTGTTTTTTTCAGCAGGTCGAAATAAAAAGAGGAGGAAGCTCTGCACATAATCCGAGTTTTGGGTCTCATGGGACACCAAAAACCTTCAGTTTTCCCTTCTTCTTCATTCCCCTTCACTCCATAATGTTGTATAAGTTTTTAGACCTGTTTTATGGGGTCTAAGAAATATTTTAATTTCATTTTTCTGATATTGTAATCATAAGTAATAAAGAAATCAAGTGGGCTACACAATGCCCACACTTCATCCCCCCTGGGGGGATTAGTAGTGTCTATTTCGTCATTTGATTTTTTTCTAACAATCACATGCACACAATCCGCTTTCTTTGAAGGATGTATTAGTTAGTTATTTCTTTTTTATTTCCATCTTTTAAAATTGTTCAAATAATTTTGTTCCCTTGCTCGTTGCCACGAAGTATGTTCTCTCCACCAACCAAAGGCTTCTTGTCGATTATTGGTGGATGATCAGAAAGTGACACATAGATTGTGGATTCTTTTAGGCTTTAATTTTATTTTTCTGCCACAATATATTTGCTTCAATATACAATTGGAACAAACATTTTTCCATTCTGGTGTATGCTCTTTCCCATTGCAGGTTTGCCCTCAGCTTTGGGATAACCAAAAACAGGAATGCACACTGATCAATTATTCACATCTAAATAATTAATTCACAGTAATAAAATAAACAACCTTCTAAACATTGTGAAAATCCGGCACAACCCCTTTTGACATTATTGGGAAAATTTCTCAAATGAAGCGAGAACTACTAAATAGTGACCTCGAGATATAGTTAGGCTACACCCTTATTGGTGTAGTGTTGAACACCTTCTCAGAGACTCTGATTCAACCCACATTTCCGAGTGAGGAACCAATTTTTTCATCTCTCCAGACACATTCTCAATACTTCATAAGTATATCGAGAATCCCCTTTCCCTAAATCAACTCATCTTTAATAATTAAAACTAACCAAGACACATTGCAAAACATTTCCTTTTCAACAGCATTTTTTACTCCATTTGGCACTGATCTGAGTACACAACAATGTTATTTTAATTTGACTATCAGTTTTGTCAATATCAATCTTTATATACTCATGTTATATGATGTTGAATGTTTAAACAATTTTGCATCAGTCTTGTGACAAAATTATTTACCAAAAAAATCCTAAACAACTTAATTTTGTCATTAACAACTAAAATATAAAGAGCCTTAGTTAAACTCTTTCTTAGGGACCACCCCCACTGGATTCGTTAGGAGTTTGGCCTAAGCAGAGGAGTCAAGATCAAGTGACACTACTTGACTCAAGAATTTCCCCCAAGGAGACACCTAGCAACTTGAATATTTCTGTTGTGCTTAACCCCCAGGTGTGTGAAAGGCGACAATAGTCCTTAACCCTAAACCCTTTAACCCCTAACCCTTGATCCCTTAACCTATAATTCCTTAACCTTTAAACACCCTTAATTCATACATGATATATCAACTTAAACCCCTGATACATAAACCCTAACCTAGTAATTCGTGAACCTTAAACTGCTAAGCACTTAACCCTCTAACCCGTAAATATGCTAACCCCTAGTCCCTGAACCCCCTATCCCTCAGTCCTTATCGATTGACATTCCTAACCTCTAATCCTCTAATCCCTGACCCCTTCACACATAACACCTTAACTGCTTAAACAATAAGCCCCTTATCCCTTAAATTGTAAATCCCCTAATCCATAAACCCCCTACCCCTAAGCCCTAAAACCCTAAATCCATTAACCTCTAAATACCCTAAAATCTAACTCCTAAGCCCTTAGCTCGTAATTCCTATTATGCAAACCATTTAGTGCCTGTTGATGGCACAACAAATCCCATTTTATCATATAAAATGGGAACCCCACTTACTCATTATTAAAAGGGATGTCTAATTTTATTATTTTGTTTGTGGGGTGTCATGATTGTTGTCTTTATTCCTGTGTCTTTTCATGTTTTGGTTTTAATAAAGTTTGCTTAAAAGCCTTTTTTTTTCTTGGTTTTGTGAATTGCAGAAAACATTGTTTTTCTTTGAAATACGCTGTGTCTGAAATCCGCAATCTATAATTCAGATTGCGGATGTCCTTTTTTTTAAGGTTTCAAATTTCTTCTTTCCGCAACCCTCAATGCGGATTGTGGATGTCATAAATTTTTACGTTTTGAGTTTACCATTTTCACAACCTGCAATGCGCAATGCGGATGTTGAAAAGAATTTGTCGATAAAAATCGACTCTCCATTCCACATATCCACAACCCGTTGTGCGGATTGTAGAAATCGAAAAAAAGAAAGAAATCAAAAGTCGCACTTCCACAATTTTGCATCCCGCAATGCAGATTGTGGAAACAAAAAATTGTTTTGATTCAAAATTTTCACCTACGCAATTCCGCAACCCGCAATGCGGATTGCGGAAACCAAAACCAAGATTTGGAAAAAAATTACTTCCACAATTTCCTTCTCCGCTTTTCCCCGTTTTAATCTCAACCGTTGGTTTCTTTTGAATCTACAACCTAGATCGATTTCGGCCTTAAGTATTTTGTTAAATATTTCAAATTTTTACTATCTATTCATCGTCTTCCAACTTCGAATTTTACCCACAACAAACGATTTTTACTGCGATTTCTCACCTAGTCAACATAATTACTTTCCCCATCGGTTTATTGGTAAGTTTTTTCAAATCTTTTACCAATTGTTTGTGGTAATTCAAAAACTAAATTCGGTTTGATTTTGTCTCTTTCATCATTTTATCATATTTTTTCCATTTTCTTTCAACCATGTCGAGAAATATTAGGTCCAAAACAGCTCTAAATGAACAGAAAAACAAGGACCCAAACAATGGTATCTTCTCTTATACAAATGGAAGGGTTTCCAAAACCTATCACCTGGACTGGTCACGAATTTACTCCATATTCGACAATGATGATTTCTCAGAGATTCAACATGACCAGGAAGCCTTTGTAAACATTAGTAAATCCCAGCTCCATGTCGTAGCGGCTAGGCCTGGCCTAATGCCTTACACCAATGCTATCAAATGGATTATTGATCACGCCAACACCCAATACTGTTCTTTCAATGACAAGGCTGAAACCCAACTGACCTCTTTTTGACCTGAGGTATTTTCCCTAGCATATGTGCTTAAGAAACCCCAACAATTGCTTAATAATCAATTTTTTGAATCCTCTACAACCCGGTACAATTTTGAAGAAATGCTTGAATCCTGGATGGACAACCCTGCTAACTTTTCACCCAATCCTGACAAACTTTACCCTGTTTCTTGGTTTAGGGATCCCTTCTCTTTGCTAACAGCCATGTTGTGCAGGTTATATGGACTACCCAATTGCATAGTCTTGAAAGCAGAATGGGAACCCCTCGCCCATCATGTTCTTACTACAGGAGAATCTTTCAATTGGGCCCAAATTTTGTCAATGGTTTTGAAGGAAGCAATAGAGAAGTACTAGAAAACTCCTGCTTCAAGGAAGCCTACATTTTACCACTCTACATATATTATGGATGTCTTCTGCTCAACCTTTCCTTTCCCTGCCATGGGGTGGAATTGGACAAGAGTTGGACCTCTAGTCCACATCTATTGTTCTGCGATATGGGAGGATAACTTCATACCTCTCATTTATAACATCTGTGATCATTTCTTGGGTTCTATTTATCAGAATATCTTTAAGGAGGATGCTCCTACCTTCTCAACCCAAACTAAGGCATTGATTTATACAATGGTATATTGGTAAGTGGGAGAATATTTCTCATACATCAGAATTTGGGGTAGCAACACAACTCACATGTTGCCCAGGATTATACCCAATCAAATGGTGTTGGAAGAGATGTCTTTCCAAATAGTCATTGATGGTGTGTTCACAAAACTGTCTAGAGCTAAAAGGAAGGGGTGGCCCAAGTTCCCCCTTAACCTTGGGTCTCCGGCGATTCAAAATTATACTCATGCAGGTGTACTTGGGAAAATGATTACAACTCTAAAGCTTGTAGAGGGTCCTAATAAGATGCATGGTCCAAAATACTTTTTAACAAATCACTTCACATAGGAGCACATGACGACAACCTATGTTCATCAAGCGGATCCTGATTATTCCATTTATAAGGGGGGATATTCCTTCTCTAAAGTCTTGAACAAAACCTGTTCACTAGAAGAGAAGAAGTTTATCTTCCAATATTAGCAGGAGCTCAAGACCAAAGTGCTACATTACAGAAATCTTGAATTATCAATGGAGAAAAGGACGTAGGGAAAATTGGTGGAGAAAGAAGCACTGAAAGTACAAGCCAACACCTCTTTGATGTTGACTGGTCAAATACATCCATGGAAAATCCATTATTGAGGACCCTCCATAACCTAAATCCTTAGCTACTCTTAATGCTCTCATGAAATCAGTTGCAGAAATGAAGAGGAGCTTAGCATTGATGAGCTCGATGGTTGAATCCCAAGCAGTAGCTTCGACCCCTCCAGCTAAGAAGCAAAAGGTTGAAGGTTTAGTGCCACATGTTTATATGCTTCATATAGAAGGCAATGATATTAAAGAGGAACCACTCCCTATCAACTACCCATGACCAATTACTATTCCTGTCAGCTTAGCGGTAGTTGTTTTAGTTACTCAGACATCTTTTGATCCACTTGAGGGTTTATTGGTTGATGATTCTTTCCGTGACATTCATTTTTTCAGAAATCATCACCTCTGCCACTGTCACATCTTCTATACCCTTATTTGTTCCTACCAGTATCCCTTCTATCACCTTACCTGATGTTGTAGACCCACCTTCTAGAAAAACTGACAAACCTGCTACCTCTATTGAAATTGTATATGTTTCTACCAATATCCCTTCTGTCACCTTACCTAATGTTGTAGCCCGACCTTCTACAAAAAATGATCAACCTGATACCTCTATTGAAATTGTATCTTCACTGCTAACCCATGTTCAAGTTTCTTCTATACCTTCAGAGCCAGTTGTTATTCCAACTTATATCCCATCTTCAGAGCCTACCACCTCCTCCACCACCTCCATTCCTACACCTTCAGCCTCCGATGCTTCAATGTCCACCATTTCCATTCCACAAATAACCATGCCCATTCCAACTCATGTTGTTTCTCAACCTGTTCCTTTGGTCACAGCCTCAGAAATGTCAGTGCCCACCATGGAAGAAATAACAGACTTTGGTGAAGATGCAGTGGTCTCTCTAGGAGAGTACTTTTGGAGCAAATCAGAAAAGGTTGTTTTGAAAAAGGGTTCTAAAAGAGACAAATAAATGGACCCTAGTGCAGGGAAGTATCCCAAATTAGGTCATATGGAAGAGAAGCTCCAATGATGTTAAGCAAGAAGCTCTGGAGACAACGACTGCCATGGGGGCCTTTGCAGGGGAAAACTATGATTCTGTTACCTCACTGAACAAAGAAATTCAGGTGAAAGAGAAAGATCTGCAAAGACTCAAACAAGAACAATATCAAATGAATGAGCAACATCAATTTGAATTGCATAGCTTAAAAGATGATTATTAGAATCAGCTCAAGAACATGCAAGCACAAAATGATGTTCTCAAACAACAACTCTAAGAAGCACAAGGGATGAGTGCTAACTATGTAGAAAAGATTATAACTCTTAAGCAACAATTGAAGGCTTCACGTTCCCTCTTAATTGCTTCCTCTTTCTCAAAATTTTCTAACGAAGAGTTCAAGGGGCTTGCTTTTGAAATTCAAAATGATCATAAGAAGTTATTGGTTGAGTTATTAGAAGGGTTGAATGAGATTTAAGATACCTACAAATATTTTGAACACCATTCTGATGTCCCTTATGATCATAATCAGATAAGGAATGATGCAACCAAAGACTTTGAATATGTGATAGATTGGCAGAAGTTTATTAAAGAAAAACCCGAATATATGCCAATCTTGAACAAAATTAAGCTTAGGAGGACAAAAATTTCCTTGGAATCTTGGGAAAATTCCCGTGAGATGGTGGAATCCACCATTTAAGAAGGACATAAGGTCTGTAGAAAAATATGGTTTGCATCTAACAACCTGTTAAGTTTGTTGAACTTCCCCATCATGGATCTGATTAAGAATTCTCTGCCACCCATGATCATGATTAAGCAGGTTGAAGGGAAATATTTGAAATCTAAGGAACGTATTGAGAAGCCGGATCACATTCACATAGCATAGATTAAGGAGTTGAGTAAGTCACCTATATCTTTAGAAAAGAAGATTAATCTCTTTTTACGTGAATGGGAAAAGGTGAAGAAAAGGAAGCTTGAGACTCTCACTTGCAAGGTCGAGTTATAACTTGAGCATGCACAATATCAAGACATTGAAGATTTGTTGGATGTATTTTACAAGTGGCAATTCCCCCTTGGCAAATATTAAAATTGTTTTTTGTATTCCCTACTTATGTGGGAAATTTCCCTCTTTGTATTTTTTGTAATTATTATTTAAAGGGGCTTAGAAGGAGAGGGGAGGGGGAATGAAACAAGGGAAGAAAAACCACCAAAGGGAAGAACTGAAGATGCTCTGAGTTTTTGCAGAATTGTAATTTTTTGTAATCTTAATAAAATTCAGTCAGTTTCTCTCGACCTCTCTCTACTATATTTATCAAATTTCTTTGTTGAAGTTCTGGTTTCTCTTTTAATCTTTGCATAACTCTGTTACATGTTGTCTATTTATTAATATACATAGACCTATGTGTTGACTTCTCATCACTATGTTTATGTGCAAGTTATGTTTTAAATGAATTTATTTATTTAATTCATATCTTTATTGCTGCAACTGTTAAACAATCCTCTTCATTTTAATGTTTATTTGTTAATTGACATTCCAATGATAGGAGAGTCTTATGTTTTAAATCTTTAAATAAAATGACTCAACTTTAATTGTCTTGTTTTATTTGAAGAGGCATTTCCAAGAGAATGACTTGGTGTATTTGAGGTTGCATCCCTACAAACAAAACACCGTAAAGGGTAAAGGTTTAGAAAAAATCAAAACAAGGTTTTATGGTCGCTACAAAGTTATTTGAAAGGTTGGAGAAGTGGCCTTGCTTCATAAGGACATTTGGAGGTTCATGAAGACCTTGGGTGGCTAGATTATTCCTTAGACATGTCATGACTTAACCACAAATTCAAAATTATGAATAATAGAACGTTCTTGGAAGGTGAATAGGTGTCAAGTAACATATCATTAGCCCAAGGATTTGAATGGGTGAAGAGGAGTAACTCCCCAAAGAAGAGGAAGAGGCTAGGAAGAAACTAGGTGCCACTTGGAGAGAGATTCCCTGCATTTTATGACAACAATGATGGAAGATTCTATGACAAGTTAGACCTGATTGTAGATCTATGAAAATTTGACATGTCAGGGCTATAAATAGCCTCCAAGAGAGAGCACTTGGGGTTTGGTGGCAGCAATTCGTATTTGGAGGAAGATGAAGGGTTGAGGAGAAGGGCAAGTGTCATGGAGGTTACTAAACATCAAGGATGAGTTGGAGGAAGCCTATGGGAGTGAATTCGACCTTGGAGGACCTTAGTAGGGCTATAAAAATATGTCATGAGGAATGAGAATGAATTTTAATCATTTTAGAATTTTCCTTTGGCATTTTGGAAAGCACTAGCTTGTCCATTGCACGGTGAGTGCTCACTTACCCTGCTAGTGAGCCATTTTCGAGAGAGTGAGATTCTCATCCAAGTTGGTTGTGGGAGATTCCACCATGAAATATCATTTGTACATTAATGGAGTGTTTTTATTGCATATAGGAGGCTGCTACTGTTCATGCCCCATCTCTCCTCCCATTCTCTCAATCCCCACTTCAATATTTCAATATTTCTCTATGATGGCGCACTTGTGTGAATGGTGGTTGCGCCCCATTGAGTCTAGTTGATGCCCAAGAATGGGTGAATGATTTATGTCTCTGTAATGTTTCTCCCACACTCTCTATAAGTCGGAATCAACATAAATACATATGGAAATGTCCACATTTCCAAGATTTGTTGTGACTAGTTTCCATGTGTTGATTTCCCATTTCAATGGAGTTGTCTATCTGATGTATGTTGTGATTTGGATCTGATGTTATATGTTGTTAGTGAGCTATTACTATGTTTTTAATGGTCTACATTTATTATTCTCTATTATGAACCATTATATACATAATTTGTGAGTCAAATTTGAGCTTTTACATGTCCTTTCCCTTAAGCAAATATCACTGAATTTATGCATTTGAATATGAAGATTTACACCTCTATTGTAGAACTCTTAACCATACCAAATGCTATTAAATGAAGTATAATTATAGTCCCCATACTCTTTTTGACAAGTTGGGAGGGTCGCATAGGAGTTGGAGAGCCATATTTGCTCACACCCTAGGGGGAATTGCACCATAAATTACTAGTAATTTTACCATTTTCTCCAATGCTCCAAAATCGAGTTTCATATGTCTATAACCTATCATAAAGCTATAAGAGATTCCACTGAGTGGTCCTAATACTCCCCATATCAGTCCCTACTAAATTTGAGACCCTCTTGTGCCATTCAAATCCCTTAGAGTCAAGACCAGTCAAGATAAATTTTCCCCAAATTCTGCCTTTGTTGAGAAATTTTTGAATTGGGTCATTACAGTAATAATAATGGATTTTTTTAAAATTATTAAATAGTATTCTTTTTATGTTTATATTAATCAATTTAATGTTTATTTGGTAATTAGTTTAATGTTTAGTCTTTGTTTAACAACCAACCATTTCCACAAAACTAAGTGGCTAGTTGTGTTTATGAGCATTCGTCGACCACTTTACTTGTAGTTGTGCTCACTACAACAAAACCCTATGATTAGCATCTCTTTTAGCTTCCTTTTTAGCGTCCACCATCACTTTTAGTGTATTTTTCATCATTTTTTGGACAAAGTGGATGCCTTTCCACGGGATGGCGCTTTCAATGGCGTTATTTGTGTCCCTTTTTAAAAGCTGGTGCTATTTTGGATGCTAATTAACATCCCAATTAGTGTCCGAATTAGCGTCCCAATTAGCATCCCAATTAGTGTCCCAGTTATCGTCCCAATTAGTGTCCCAATTAACATCCCAATTAGAGTCCCAATTAGCGTCCCAAATAACATCCCAGTTAGCATCCCAATTAGCGTCCCTTTTTAAAAGTTGACGCTATTTTGGATGATAATCAGTATCCCAATTAACGTCCCAATTAGTGTCCCAATTAGCATCATAATTATCATCCTAGTTAGCATCCCAATTAACGTCCAAAAAAACATCCCATATAACGCCCATAATAGCCTCTAAAAAAACATCCTGATTAACATAACACCATATATTAATCCAGGTTTAGTGACAGGAATTGCGCCATGAATTTCGACAGGAAAAACATCCAACATAACGCCAAGTATAAAGCCAAGAATTGCGCCTAGAAAACATCCAACATAGCGTTAGGTATAGAGCCAGATATAGTGCCTAGAATAATGCCATAAATTTTGAAAGAACCTAGATAGGAATTGCACTAGGTTTAGAGCTAGGAATTGTGTTCGAAAAACGTCAGATATATCAATGCCAATGTCAATTATCATGATTCATGTGATAGTACTTTTGGATCTTGACTTATCATAGTGGCACCTAAATGATCATAATCATAACACTTTTGGATCTTGATTAATCCTAATGAAGGGTAAATTACCTTATTGTCACCTAAATTTCTCTAATGGCATTTGAGTGTCCCCAACAACATTTGATAGACCTTAATTGCACCTGATTGGCCCTGGCAACATGATGATGATGCATTATGATAATTATTATGGAGCGTATGGATATGATTTGATAAGTATAAGACTATATCATCCATTCTTGTGAGGTAGTAGGGCTCCTTGCACATTATTATCACAACTATATTATCAATGACATTGATGATGACTATGACGACGATAATGATGTTGATTTATTGTATGATGATGACGACGATGTGGATGTCAACGATGATTATGCATGTGGTAGAACTTTTGTATCCTAGTTAATTCCAATGGCACCTAAATGTCTATAGCGACATCTAAATGACCCTATTATCATCGAAATGACTGTAACGACATATAAATGACCTTAAAAATTACATGACATGAATCCTAATGGCAATGAGTGATTAAGAACACTAATGGCATATGAGTGACCATAATGACAATGATGACGATGATTTTTTTGATGATGTACTTAATGTCGACGATGATGATGATAATGAGGATGATGATCAAGATGATGTTGATCTACCATATGGAATTGATGATGACGATGATGATAACATCGATGTTCATGATGATGATGCTTGTAACAATACTTCTTTATACTGCAGAACTTGAGATATTGGAGTTAATAACAAGTAATAGATGTTGTGAGGTGTTGACCATAAAAATATTGTTAGCCATTAGGTTTTACATTGAATGATACAAACATTGGGTTTAGTAGTCCCCCCACACCCCAATCCTCCACCCCCTCGTACAACTCGATTGCAGAAAGGTAGCACAATACCACCTATCATGGTGCTACCAAAATGTCACCCTACAAGGTTGTTTTGGACAACCCCCCATCCATACCCTCAATTTTACCCAGAAAATCCAAGGCACAAGAAGTGGATATCAATCTTAACACAAAAGCTAACTTTGTTTGTACTCTTAAGGATGTTATGGTCTTGGATTAAAATGGAATGAAGCAACAAGCATTTAAATAATGCTCATAGTGTTACTTTGAAGAAGTGGATCAATTTTTTTACATCTTTGACCTTATAAGCAGACATCTCTCAAGGAAAAAAGCAATTATTTTCTCAAGTTTTATGGCCCCTATCAAATCTTCCAGCATTACACTACACTATTGACCAAAGTTTGATTCTCATGGGATTTATTTTACATAGTAAAAGAGTGATTGAAAACATAGAGGTAAATTCCCAACTTATAATACTAGAAGATGGGTATTCACATGGACACACACATCACACACACACACATTGCATATCTAAGCTTGTCTCTATGTACTCTTCGAGAGTGAATTTTACTTGGCAATTTAAGTTAATCACAAAGGCATTTAGAGATACGAGTTGAACTTATAACACCAAGACACAATGACTTGTATAACTATATTACAAACCTACGGTCACCTCCATATTCTATTTAGGTCTACCATTTTTAATATGTAGGCCCTACTTTTTGTCTACAATATTCAAAGATGAACTAATAAGATTTTATCACTCACCCCCTAGGTCCTACTTTTTGTCTACAATATTAAAATATGAACTAATAAGCTTTTATCATTCACCCCATTTAAGAAGGTAATGAGAAAGCAAGTGTCTCAAGTCATTGAGACCAGTACAAGTGTAATCGTAAATGGATAAACAATAACAATCAACAATTAATAATAACAATCATACCCTCACACTTCATAACATAATAATATAACAAAAAAGGCACTTGAAACTAATAATATAATAAAAAAGGCACTTGGTTCTTAATTGAGGTCTAATAAAAATCCTCGACATCATCATCAATGTCATCATAGACATCATCATCACCATCACCATCATCATGATCATCGTCTTCACCATGATCATCATCGTCATCACCATCTTCATCATCATGATCATCATCTTCATCATTGTCGTCATCGTCGTCATCATCATCATCATCATCATCGTCATCATCATCATCATCGTCATCACCATCATCATCATCATCATCAGCATTGGCATGACGCTCTTCCTCATCAACATCTTCATCATCATCATCATCATCATCATCACCATCACCATCGTCATCACAATCATCATCATCATCATCAAATTGACACAAAATTAGCTATCATGACGATGTCCTAGCAAGCTATGGCTTATATCAATAATACCTTATAGCTTTCCCCATTAACTAGTCTTTGAACTTATTATTGTATTAATTCAAAGAACTAATGTTTTCCTCATTAGTGCTATAAAAAACACATCCCTAAATGTACTTGGAAACTTATTCTTTCATTTTAATCCAATACACACACCTCTATAGAGTAAGCTGCAGACCTGGTTCCAGGACCATCCTTAAACCAATTGTAGGCTTAGGCAATCAAACAATGACCATCCTTAAGTTCATGAATATAGAACCATCCTTAAGTTCATGAACGATAGTTTCATAAAGTTTACAGAAGACATGAGGTAGATGATGCAACTACATTAAACCCATGGCAAAAGGACCATGCACACTAAGTTTGATACAACAATCCACAACCCTAAAAATTTTAAGGAGGAAGAAAAAATGTGAACCTTTGGGGAATAAGAGGTAACACCCCTACAAACTTTTCAACTATATGATGATGACGATGATGATGATGATCATCATCATCATGCTCATCAGCATCATTATAATCATCATCATCATCATCATCGTGTCCATCAACACCATCAGCACCATCATCATCATCATCATCCTCCTCATCGTCATCGTCATTAGCATCATCATCACCATCATCATCATCATCATTAGAATCATCATTAGCATCATTGTCATCATTAGCATTAGCATCATCATTATCATCATCATCATCATCATTAGCATAATCGTCATCGTCATCACCATTGACCTGTGATCATCAGCACCATCATCATCATCATCATCATCCTCATCGTCATCGTCATTAGCATCATCATCACCATCATCATCATCATCATTAGAATCATCATTAGCATCATTGTCATCATTAGCATTAGCATCATCATTATCATCATCATCATCATCATTAGCATAATCGTCATCGTCATCACCATTGACCTGTGATCATCATCACCATCATCCTCAACATCATCATCATCCTCATCGTCGTCATCATAATTAGCATCACCATCACCATCATCATTGACTTGTGATCATCATCACCATCATCCTCAACATCATCATCATCATCCTCCTCATCATCATTGGCATCATCATCATCATCATCAACATCATCATCACCACCATCATGATCATGATCATGATCATGATCATCATTGACATCATCATCATCATCATCATCCTCCCCATCCTCCTCCTCCTCCTCCTCCTCCTCCTCATCATGTCCATCATCATCACCATCATCCTCATCCTCATCATCATCACCATCAACCTCATCATCATTAGGGGTTATAGGTCATATGTGTTATCATAATCATAGATTAGGGGTTATAGAGTTTCTATTAGTGGTACATTGGTTATGGGTCATAATTAGAGTTTCTATTCCCATTATGTACAAATCCCTGAAATGCACTTCAATTCACTACACCTCTTACATGTACATGGTAGTCCTTTCCATGTACAAATCCCTGAAATGATGATGACGACGATGTACAAATCATCACAATCATCATCGTCATGATCATGATCATCATCGACATCATCATCATCATCATCATATCATCATCATCATCATCGTCGTCGTCATTGACCCGTGATCATCATCACCATCATCCTCAACATCATCATCATCCTCATCGTCATCATCATTGTCATGATCATCATCATCATCATCATCAACATTGACCTGTGATCATCATCACCGTCATCCTCATCGTCGTCGTCATCATCATCATCATCATCATCGACATCACCATCACCATCATCATCATTAGCATCATCATCATCATCATCGCCATCATCATCATCATCACCATCATCCTCATCATCATAATCATCATTAGCATCATCATCATCATCATCGACATCATCGTCATTATCATCATCATCACCATCATCATCATCGTCATCATCGTCATTATCATCATCACCACCATCATCATCATCGTCGTCATCATCATCATCCTCCTCCTCCTCCTCATCATCATCGACATCATCAACATCATCATCATCATCATATCATCGTCATCATCATCATCATTGACCTGTGATCACCATCACCATCATCCTCATCGTCATAATCATTAGCATCATCATCATCCTCACCATCATTATCATCATCATCATCACCAATATCATCATTAGCATCATCATCATCATCATCACCATCATCATCATCATCATCGTCATCATCATTGACATCGTCATCATCATCATCCTCATCATCATCATCATCATCATCATGTCCATCATCATCACCATCATCATCATGTCCATCATCATCACCATCATCCTGTATGCAATATGAAGTGGAAGAAACTATTAGGTAGTCAAGCACAAATCACTCATTCAAACATCAACTACTTAATGAATTAAAACCAAGAGGATACAATCAATGGACAAAGGCATCTAGAGACATCCTAGGAGGAAACCAATGAGGACATTGCTATAAGGATGTCTAACACAAGAAGTGAATGGAATGACACGAAGTCCAACTTGAGAAGAATTGATATATACTACATCGTCAAAGATGTCAAGTCAACAAGAGTGACTTAATAAATAGGGATAGCCTTAGTGGTAAGGATGTACTACAAAAACATTTGTTACAAATTCTTGTCGTTTTTATTCTTCAATGTTAGCTTTTCAATGAAAAAATTTATTAATGTGTTAAGGATAAGGAATTATATATGTACTAAGTTTTTGGTCAAATGGATGTTTATACAATACTATATAAAGTGGATGCTATGTCCTTTTTGTTAAGTGGATCCTATACAATACCATGATTAATATCAACCTATGCATTAAACAGCAAATGAAAATATTGCCCATTTGTCCATTCCTCCATCGTGAGCCACGAAAATATTGGCCATTCCTCCATTCCTCCATCGTGAGCCCATTCCTCGAAACTTGTGGCCACTGGATTCCATTGTGAGCCCATTCCTCGAAACCTGTGGCCAGCAGATTCCATCGTGAGCCCATTCCTCGAAACCTGTGGCCAGCGGATTCCATCGTGAGCCCATTCCTCCATTTGCCAACGAGCCACGAAAATATTGCCTCTGTAAAATATTAACAGGTACCCAATTGTTATGAGGCATTTACACTATTGTGGCACCAGGGGCAGGGAAAAATTAATGGTGTTATGGAAATTGTGGAAGAGGAGGAATGGGAGGGTATAATTCCTGTTGAGGGTATAATTCTTGTTGAGGACTGGGAGGGTATGCCATACCGTATTTTTCGTTGCCATCAGGGTTTTACGACATGGCACCGGCTAAAAGATGAGGAGGCAAAACAGCTTCCTGCAGACAATGGAGGCTCGAAGATCTTGTGCTCGCCAAGGTCAAGGGATTTCTAGCATGGCTTGCTAAGGTATGCCGGTCTATTTCTCATCCCCATTTGTTTTCCCTTATTTGATGTATGTGATGTATGTTGTTGCTGTTATTTGCATTTGCCACATCAAATTATATGTTGTTGTTGTTTTTAATACCCGATTGTTGTCCAAGGGTTTGTGTGAATGTTTATAGATTTTCATAGGGTTTCATTTCCATTGTGCCGATTGCAATAGCCATCGACATCTTTTTCGATTGCCCAATATGTGCCGATATTTTCTTCTTAATCCTATAATTGCAAAACCTGGTTGCTACACAGGGATTCTCTGAAACCCTGCACGAGAAATCAAACCCTATCAGATATTAGTGTTTAAACCCAAGCCATTGATGCAAGTTTGTGTTTTTTGGTGTTTAAACCCAGGCCATGGATGCATGTATGTGTTTTTTAAGGTGGAAATTGCTTTTGTCTAGCTCCAAGAGGATTACAATTGGCCCGAATTCGTCAAGCCCACAAGCGACATATTTTTTAGTGGATGTGCAATATTGGAAAAGACCATGAACCATGAAATGACCTTATGAACCATGAACCATTCAGTGACCTTATGAATGATGAAGCATGAAGTGACCTTATGCATATGACCTGTGGATTGTGTGGTGTCTCTCTTGCTGAGCTGTGACCTTATGCATCTGACCCATGGAATGTGTGGTGTCTCTCCTATTGCCATGCTGGGTCGAGACTCTATGAAGCTGACCCGTGACTGTGTAAGGTTTATCCTAATGGATTGTGACTATGTATGATCTTTCCTAGATGGGCCATGGACTGTGATGACCTCCCTCATCCTTAAAGTGGACTGTTGTAACCTCTCCTAGCTAGGGTTTAGGCTAATTCATAGTCCTACTAGGACTAGCTAGACTAGAATCAGATACTTTAAGGATGACCTTAGTAGGACTGTGTGCCCTAGCTAGGCCAGGGGTATCTCTTCAATCTAAGGTTATGCTACCAATTTGTTGTCAAAAATTGTGAGAAGATAATATGTGTCCACTCACATTCTTGCTTTGCCTTGGCCTCATGTTGCCCAAATTTCTCTTCAAAGTGATGATGGAATTAGGGGAAGTGTTGTAAGATTTTTGATTCAACATAGAGTGTTCTTGGAGGATATTAATGACCCTCCCATGGAGAAGGAATGTTGACAACATTTTCAATCTCGTCCTTAGGTGATGTCAATTAGTTTTATGGCATTTCCATTGGATAAAACATAATTATTTTGATTCCCCTAATAAGTTGTTTGAATCATTAAAATTTTTATTTTGAACCAATTCTTAGTTAGTATACATGCATAAGGATTATCATTGATGGATTATCTTTATTTGTCACTCCCATAGTCTACTGGCCACTGATTGTACTCTCTAATCATATTGATCTATTCCTTGGCCCATTTGTAGCCCACTCATGGCATGGGCTAGAATTTTTGGAATTAGGCAATAATCCAAAGAGCGACTGAATTCTTAGAAGTTGAGGCAATATGGTAGCACAATATTGTTGAGCAAAAGAAAGCGAAATTAGGAAGCAACCTAGTACTAACAAGCGTGATTTAGAGGTGCATCTATTTAATACAATTAAGTACGTTGGGGACCTTTAGTTCCAAATTCCTTGTTGGAGCTTCCCTATCGAGCTAGGGACTCCCATACAATAGCCAAAATTAGTTGGGCTAGGGATGGTGAGGCATATACTAACCAGTAATTGCATTTTACAGATGATTTATCCCTAACCCTAGCTCTCGCAAGAACTAATAAAGGCAACATTCTAGTGACCTAATCCTTTTGTTAATGTAGTTAATGTCATGAGGGACCTAGAAATGGATGGGATATTGCAGATGGATCAATCTAGACCTTTCCAACACCAATAGGGCATATTGGGTATACTCCCAAATTGTGTAGATAAGAGGCTTTCTAAGAGAGAGCTCATACATGCGGTAATCTACAAGATAGTCAAACCTAATATTCAAGGCTTTATTTAAAAGGATTGGCATTGTATTTATGGAAAATCCTTCTCATATTATGATACCAAGAAGCTATATTGTGTACTAGTAGAATTGATTTTCATTTTGTGTTATTTTCTTGTTTGCATGGATTCCAACAACCCCCTTATTTCCTTATTTACATGGCATCTTTTTAGAGAAGGGGGTTGAAGATGATCATAGAGCTATATCAAGTCTTAGTCTCTCCTCTCAATTCTCTTTGTCCCTTTTAGAAGGGATATTTAGCCTTTAAGAGCAACACCCAAGAGAATAGGTCAAATTTAGGATGGAAATTGGCTTCAAAAACTGCCAGCACACTCCTAGGCCGTAGACCAATGATTGTCTTGGAGCTGAAACACTTGTAAGGTTTCTGGAAATTATTCTAGAGGGTTCAACTACTTGGACTACCGTGTTGACCCTATCTTAGCTAATAAGCGTTGACCCTACCCTACCGAATAAGCCTGATCATTATGACCTAGCTTTATTAGAGATACTGGAATTGGTGTTGATATCTTTGTATGCTATTATCAGATATATAATTACAAGGAGTAAAAGTTGACCAATTATAGAATGCCTTTTGTGCAGCATGGGATTTCATCACTTTGTGTTCTCAACTTGCTTCCTGATATGTTTGTTGAATTACAAAATGTCAATCTTGCATTATGAAAAACATAAGCACTTTGAATCCTTAGAGATGGCTTGTTAACTGTGCCACTGAAGCTTTTCATTGGCATTTATGATTTAAGTCTGAAGCCTTGGGTTTGAGGTTTCTAGTATCATTTTGAAGAGGAAAGGTAGTTTGAGAATTCATTGTTTTCACATGTTTCCTATTATGTATGGCGTGAAACTACATACTTAGTTTTAACTTTTGACATACCCTTGTAGAGATTTATGGTTTTGCACATTTCTTTCTATTGCATGTAAGTTGTAATGATAACATGCTGTGATGTTGCATGGTATGTTTTGATAGTGTAAGAAGCTGTAAACTTGTATGTTTTATATGTTGTTTTAATGGATGTTGTAGTACTATAGAAATTTATGATCTTGGATATCTCTTAACTGCTCTTTTTGGAAATATATTCCAACCAACAGTATAGTTGAGACTGACTGATCTATATCAGCTTGTATTTGGTTAGCAAAAAATGATGTATTTTATTTTTGAAATTATATTTTAGCTACAATAAGAAAACTTACATGCTTATGATCCTTACCGCCCATGACTCAGGAATCACAGGTTTGAATATTTTGAATGATTAACATTGAAGAGCATTTTGTATATTCACTAGAAAGTCTGTCCATGGTGTACAACAAGAGTGAAGAAACTTTGTAATATTACTGCTTGTATTGTAATTTGTTTCTTGTTACTTGACATGAAAAGTACATACAAGATGTCTTCAAAAGACAAGAAAAGTTCATACAAGATTTCTTGTTTCTTTGAATAATATTTATGGAAAGATGCAGCTTATTTTGCATGCTCATGATCCTTACTGCCCATGGCTTAGGTTTGAATATTCCCAATGACTAACATTGAAGAGAATTTTCTGTTATGTACCCACTAGAAATATTGTTCATGGGGTACAATGAGATTACAGAATCTTTGTAATAATACTGCTTGTATTTTTTTTCGTTACTTGACAAAAGCCAAGAAAAATACAAAGCCTTTCTTCTTCCCTTCCAATTTTTTGGAAAGCATGCATCTTGTAATACACAAAAAAAATACTAACACCACAGTGTTCTTATTGGATAGCTGCATGGCCCGATGCATATTGAGATGACATCTTGTCCCAAAATTAGTGAATAGTACCAATATTTATTCCTTAGCACCGATCTCTAGCAAGTAAATATATTTCCTGCACAGCCTCATTCTAACTTAACATTGTGTTGCTAACTTAGTTTTAAAAGCATGCGTTTAACCAGAGCAGATGTTTCCCTGCATGATTGTACTCTATGCCCTCGAAAGACATCCTTCATTGTCAGTCCTGATTTATGAAGTCTAGTTTTGACTGCTATTCTTTGGTTATTTATCATCCCACCCTAAAACTACTTACTTAAGTGACATTCGTGCTTTCCATATAGCCTAACAGTCCATGCATTTTCATCTGCATTTAGATTATATTCTGGAAATAGCTTCTTGATCCTTCAAGATTGTAAGAAGTGAGTCATATGGGAAGTGGCCTTTTGACTCTTTGACCTATTTCTAGATTAGGAAAGGGAATTCACTTGATTAGACCTAGGCCCACTTTTGTTGCAATTAGATACCTCAAACCTTTTTTCCCATGACATAGAGGTCAGGCCAAAGTGGCCAGAGAAAGAAGGGGCCAAAGCCCAATGCCGTAGCATGGCTAGGATAAAGGTCCACTTATTCCATCATAATCTTTTTCAAATTCAATTTTGATGAACAAGGCATCGCATCCCAGACATCTGCCCCAAAATAAATTTCCACATATAAATCCTATATGATCGGGTCTAATAATTGTCTGTAGAATATGTTTCAATTCTCAGAGCAAGGGCCTTTGCAATTATTTTTAAAAGATACATTTTATTGCATGATGGGACTTCAGTTTGAAATCAGTTCCACTTCTAGGTCACCGACCTTGATTATGAATTTAATAACACCATTGTTTCAGATTGCTTCCTTGTATATCTATAGAGGATTTGGGCCAACAGAGTTCCAAGTAGTCTTCCAAAGCTCATTGGCAAGCCATCTAACCTAAGATTTGTCATTTTTTATTTATGAAAGTGCTATGGATAGTTGGTATAAGTTAACAACTTGTTGGGAAGTCTTGTCTGGGATTCAATCAACTTTTGTAGGACCTTATCCACTCAAGTTTGCATGACTACCCTACTTTTCTCACTCCATTCATTGAGATATTTCCATCCCATAACTCATCTTCACTATCAACCTGCAGGTTATTTCTCCAATCACTGTTCATGTGTCTTAAGCACTGGGATATTTTTCAAGGGATTCCTCGAAGGCCATGCCTTTAAGAAGTCTTATGTTGGCTTGTCTTCTGGCCACTTGGAATAAGTTTATTCAATCACATTTTCACGTGTTTGCCCATAGTGGAATCTCATCACTTTTCAATAAATCAATCCAGAGGTTTGGACTCTGGAGAGAAGATTCCACACAAATGTTGCAACCTTTGCTGGGATGATTTGCCTCACTTTCTCTTTCACTTCTTTCTTGAATACTATTGTATGCTAGAGACATAATGATCCTATGAAAATGGTTCTTACAGATCTCTATTATACGGGCTTCATCTTTGGATAGTCCCTCTTGCCTATATTTGAGATCTGATATCCTCTTAATGCAATTCTTTTTATTCAAGTACTGAAAGTGGTGTCTTTGCCATCCATTTTTGGTCAAATCTTAGTCCCTTTAGCTTGATATTCTTAAAAAATGGAGTTGCCTCTCTAACTCTCTAGTCTTTTGTTGTTTCCCGAGATTGAAAATGTTTTCTGCTCAATCTCTTGGGTGGTCAGTTGAAGTTGTTCCCTAGGCTTGCTTTTTTTGTTATGCTTTGTTCCGAGGGGTCATTCTATCCCATTCTCTTAGAAATTTAGTTATTGTTAGAATAACAGACATTGTATCTAATGTGAGTCACCTATTTGTGAGGGGCCTTAGGGCACCAAATTCTTTATTCTGTTGATTGCTTGAATGGACTTCTGTGACTCTGAAAGAGAAATGTAGAGACTATAGGTTGTTTGTACTATGTGGAAGGCACTTGGATCCATCAGTATCCCTTTTTTAATGCCATTATAAACACGTTGACCACACCTTATTACTAAACTTTTAATCTGACCAAGCAAGCAAATTTGCTGGAAAAGTAACCTACCACAAGTTGGAATAAAATCTATATCCAATCTAGCATAGATTGTAGCATGGATCCTCTCATTGCCTTTTTGTCATTTTTATCAAGTGTATCACCCATCTGCTGGTAGATGTTATTGTCTCCAAATGACATCTGATAGTCTATTGCCAATTTGCAGTGGTTCTAAAATTCCTTGTTTGATGCACCCACTGTGGTCATTTGTTCTCCAACTCTCTCTTCACACCTTTCCATTATTATTAAAATCCCCACAATAATATACTTTGTGGTAGAAAGTATCAGAGTTGCATTCTACCTTCTGGGATGTAGGTGAGTAGAGTGAATAAGACCATTTCACAATCTATATTTATATCAGTAATTTCGTAATCCAGTAGCATCTAGCAACAGTGTCACCCCCTTTACTAAATGATGTGGGGGGCTGGCCAAGATTCTAGTTCATAGATTGAGCCCTGATTGCATTACTCTTTATTATGATATAGAGGTATTCTCCCTTGAAACTCCCATGCATAAGAGATGAAGTTGAAAGTGACTTTTGACTCTTTCAATAATGATATTTAGTTGGTTGTCTTGAAGGGTTGATTGTATGAGGTATTTCTCCCACCTCCGGAATGACCCGTCACGTTCCATGACATCAATATGAAGATTTGAAGCTTGTTGTCTATTTTTAAACCTAACTATCATATTTCTTTTAAATTTTGAACATCTACATTCTGATGTGAACTAGTTCATCCATCTATACTCACTATCTTTCAACTAAATATTGAGTATAGTATTTTATTTCCATACAAGAGAGATGCATGGATTTATTAAAAAATATTATTTCTAAATATTGAATTCATTTGTGCAGGCACTCAACATGAAGCTTTGAAGCTTTCTATCTATTTTTAAACATGACTATCATATTTCTTTTAAATTTCAAACATCTACAATCTGATATGAACTAGTTCATCCATCTGTACTAACTATCTTTCAACTTAATATTGAGTATAATATTTTATTTCCATACAAGAGAGTTGTATGGATTATTTAAAAAATATAATTTCTAATTATTGAATTCATTTGTGCAGGCACTTGGTGAAACAACATCCTGGTTCAAATGGGCCTTGGTAGTGGAACCTGTAAAGGGACACCTCCGTCTAAGTGGTTACTCTACATGTGGCCAGGATGGTGGGGTACAATTACCCCGTCAGTATGTTGATGGTAAGAATATGGGTTTTCTTTGTTGTTTTCTTTCATTCCATGCATGAATTATATTGCATGTAAGGTGATGTTCCTCACCGATTCAATCATTCTTAACATAGTAAATTTTTCTTATATCCTCAAAACTTAAATTGATATAAGGGGCAACACATGGAGTTTAAAACAATGTGGGGTGCTTCTCCATTAATTAGAAGTATTGTTTGTAATGACTTGTACAACATTCGACACACCTATCTTTTGGATGAATTTATCCAAAAATTAACATATAAATGACAGATGTTTAATATATGGAAATGCATCACTGTATTTAATAAACTGTGGCTCCTTGGGACAATTAACCAAGAAAGTTGGAAGGTCTTTCACCTTCTATTCTTATAACTATAAGCCATTATTGTGCACCTTAGTGGTTTCCCATGATTTTTTAAGGTCCTCCAATCTAGTAGTGATTTTGTCTGTTTTCATTGCTCACCTCAACTTGTCTTAACTCATATTAGGGCTCTTCTATTCTTGGTCAATAACATCAGCAACATGAATTGCTGCAGGGTATAATGGCTTGGCAATGCTAAATGGTAAGCTACTTGATGGGAAATCCTTACCCATAACCCTATCATTTTCTTCCTTATCCTCTCTTTCAATAATTAATTTGATGGAAGATTATGCCCTAGCTTCATTTATGGGAACATAGAAAGATGATGCTCTTGTAGAAGGTAAACCTATTTAGGTTGAGTTGTGGCTGCAATAGGTTAGGTTGATTAGTTTTTTACTTGACTTCTCTTTCTATATCCCAACTCCCACCTTTATTTTGCATGCCTTGGTAAATAGCTGAACTAGCTATTTGTATTATATAGTGCAGAATTGACACACAAATATTGGAAATTACAGCCAATCCAATTCCTATGGGCAAGGTGATACAACCCAGCCAAAATAGGTCAGTGGAGTCAAAATAAAGGAGAAAAGGCTAATTTATGCACTTGTTGAATAGAAAATGACATGTGAATGGTGTTGTAAGACAATGCAAAAGGCCCTTAATGACCTACTAATGACTATTGGTTCAAGCTAGGGTATTAATAGCGGTAAATAAACGACAACTCTTTGGCTATTGTAGCAATTTGAAGCAACAAAGGAAGGAAGATCTGTATACCTGCAGTATCAGGCCTAAAGGTCAAAAACCATTTTTGTAGATAAATGTTGCATCCTTGGAGGTTGTTGTAGTTGCTTTAATATTATTGAAGATCTCAGTGGGGATCAAAACCATTTTTGTAGATTAATGTTGCATTCTTGGAGGTTGTTGTAGTTGTTCTATTATTATTACAGACTCAGTGAGGAGTCAAGACACTCACCGAATCAAGCTTACTGCTGAAATGAGCTAACCACACTCAGTAAACAGTGGGGAGGGTTTCGAAGATTTGACAATTATTCAGCTAGTATAAATGAAGATGGAAATTCCATACCAGAAACTTGATGAGTCCATACTAGAAACTTCTAGAGTCCATACAAAAAATTTCCTGTTTTGGTAAAAAATATAGCATTTTTTTAGCTTTTTCTATTTGTATCAGTTTCATTTTAGAATTTTTGCTAGTTTTCTTGAATCCAAATGATATTCATGATCTTCAATTTTTTTGGGTTGATCTTGTGTTCAAATCATGTGACTTTGATTTTTGTTACATGTAAAAAGAATGGTCGGTGAGGCTTAGGGTTGACAGACCTAAAAGCTCAGGGGAAATTAACATCAAAATAGAGTGTAACAGCCATGTCTTAGAATGCTGCCCGGGAAACTCTTGTTTGGCATCATATTCAGATGGTGATGCATGTTGCAGGCATAAAAGGGTGGTTTGGTCTATGTGACACTATCATTAGTGCTAAGACTTTTAGAATTCCCATGTTAGGATCACTCAAGCAGGTGTGCCAGGCTTGGAAGCTAGTATTTAAAGAACTTAATTATGATTTTGATGACCCTCGTAGTGTCAGGGACTTAGCAGAGAGGCCCTTTCAGACATAAAATTTGAAGACAAGACATATATATATAGCTCCTCTTTTCTCAGGTTAAAGTTTGGCCAAAATAAGCTTTCATACATGGCGGTACTTGAGTGCTGAGACTTTAGGCAACTGGATTCCATGGAGAGTGATTGGCCATGGCCAAAGGCACATAATACATGCAATAAACAAATAATATCTTTGTAGAATCATACCTCAAACCATCCCATGAAAAAAAAATCTTGGATGTGCAAGGTCTCACTTTGAAGGATTGGAAATGGTTCAATGTAGGACCTTTGACTATAGGACAAACGAGATTTACATTAGGACCCACATAAGTTTCTCTTAAACAAAGACTTAATGAAATATGGGTGGCCTAAGATCATGAACTAAGGTAGGTTTGGAAATTTCAGGGCATTTGTAAAGCAAGTACATACTTTAAATCTAGAGTTCTGAGATAGTTGGTCCCTAAGATCATGAACTAAGGTAGGTTTGGAAATTTCAGGGCATTTGTAAAGCAAGTACATACTTTAAATCTAGAGTTCTGAGATAGTTGGTCCCTCATAACCATGCTTCATTCTACAGGTTATAATGATAGCCTATGCTCTGTGACAAGACAAGCAATCAAGCACCTTCTGTGGGGTTGCAGGAATGCCAAACAATTTGAGACTGGTTGTGGCTTTTGGATTTTGGATTGGTCATTATCTTCAATTAGGACTCTCTTTGCTTCAATTGATTCTTAAATTCATGACCTTCCTATTGTTCATACTTATTATATTTGTTCATACTTATTCTATTTTGTACACCATTTCAATGTTCATACTTATTGTATTTTGTACACCATTTCAATGTTTTCCAAATTGGGGAATCCAACTTCTGAATTGTTCTTTATTCTATTTGGCACTTGATAGTAGTCTATTTGGTACTCAGAACTTGATAGGTTTTCTGGTGGTGGTAATTGCAGTGAGTTCACTTTACTCTCTATCAAGAAAAAGTTGAAATGCAACACCTCTTGGAACCTCACAGAAACAACAAAACATGAAACAATATTATGAGAAATATAAGTATGGGAAAGCAAATACAAGAGACAATGAGATTAAACCTATAGAATATAGCCACTGCACCCCACAGTCATCCTTTGGATTGACAAAGCTTTGATTACGTTTTGAGAACATGTTCGGATAGGATAATTGAAAATTGGGAAAAAAAATTGACATAATTGAGACCGAACATGATAGTATGAGCTCCTTAGGTGGTTGGAGTAGTGCATATTGTTGTATCTTATTGAGATGACTACATATTGGTCTTGTGTGCAAATGCTTCCAACATTATATTGATGGTCAAAATTTAGTTTGAGTGATACTAAATTTAGCCACGTGATTACCAGTAGATAAATGTTCACTGAGGTTAGTCAAATAAGCTTATTATATTATGATGGGGATTTTCAGCTTTTTATGTTCTTAGCATTTTGGCTTATGTTACAGGTATGATACTGTAAAAGAAGTAAAATTATGATGGGGATTTTCAGCTTTTTATGTTCTTAGCATTTTGTCTTATGTGGTAGGAGTAGTGCATATTGTTTTATCTTAGTGAGATGACTACATATTGGTCTTGTGTGCAAATGCTGCCAACATTATATTGATGGTAAAAATGCAGTTTGAGTGATACTCAATTTAGCCATGTGATCACCAGTAGATAAATGATCACTGAGGTTAGTCAAATAAGCTTATTATATTATGGTGGGGATTTTCAGCTTTTTATGTTCTTAGCATTTTGGCTTTTGAATTTTGCTTTATGTTCTTAGCATTTTGCATAGTTCCCTGTCTCAGCTGAGCATTCGAGTATCATCTAGAGATATGATTCTATAGCAATAGTAACCATTGATTGTCTAGGATTCCTGTAGTTGCTCATAACATATACCCCAAGTTAGATGGACTTGTATTCCACCATTCATGATAATGCTACTTGATACGTGTGAAATTTATGGAGCCTTGTGCTAGTTGTATTTCAATGATTTCTAGTGAATGCACTGTGCAACTGCATAGTTGAAGAGAATTTGATTTTATTCATCATTGGAGGAGCTAGAAGGGAAAGCAAGGCATGTTGATTAATGTTTCATCAATGTGTTACTATAATTAAAAATTCAAGAATGGAAGTTATGTTTCTATCAGCGAGAGAGCGATGCCTTATTGTTCATACTTATTATATTTTGTACAACATTTCAATGTTTTCCAAATTGGGTAATCCAACTTCTGATTTGTGATTTATTCTATTTGGCACTTGATAGTAGTCTAATTGGTACCCAGAACTTGATAGGTTTTTTGGTGGTGGTAATTGCAGTGAGTTCACTTTACTCTCTATCAAGGAAAAGTTGAAATGCAACACCTCTTGGAAACTCGCAGAAACAACAAAACATGAAACAATATTAAGAGAAATATAAGTATGGTAAAGCAAATACAAGAGACAATGAGATTACACCTATAGAATATAGCCACTGCACCCCACAGTCATCCTTTGGATTGACAAAGCTTTGATTATGTTTTGAGAACATGTTTGGATAGGATAATCGAGAATTGGGAAAAAAATTGACATAATTGAGATTGAACATGATAGCATGAGCTCCTTAAGTAGTTGGAGTAGTGCATATTGTTGTATCTTAGTGAGATGACTGCATATTGGTCTTGTGTGCACTTGTGTGCAAATGCTTCCAACATTATATTGATGGTCAAAATGTAGTTTGAGTGATACTCAATATAGCCATGTGATCACCAGTAGATAAATGTTCACTGAGGTTAGTCAAATAAGCTTATTATATTATGATGGGGATTTTCAACTTTTTATGTTCTTAGCATTTTGGCTTCTGAATTGTGCTTTATGTTCTTAGCATTTTGCATAGTTCCATGTCTCAGCTAAGCATTCGAGTATCATCTAGAGATATGATTCTATAGCAATAGTAACCTTTGATTGTCTAGGATTCATGTAGCTGCTCATAACATATACCCCAAGTTAGATGGACTTGTATTCCACCATTCATGATAATGCTACTTGATGCTTGTGAAATTTATGGAGCCTTGTGCTAGTTGTATTTCAATGATTTCTAGTGAATGCACTGTGCAATTGCATAGTTGAAGAGAATTTGATGTTATTCATCATTGGAGGATCTAGAAGGGAAAGCGAGGCATGTTGATTAATGTTTCATCAATGTGTTACTATAAGAAAAATTTCAAGAATGGAAGTTATGTTTCTATAAGCGAGAGAGCGATGCCTTATTGTTCATACTTATTCTATTTTGTACGCCATTTCAATGTTTTCCAAATTGGGGAATCCAACTTTTGAATTGTGCTTTATTCTATTTGGCACTTGATAGTAGTCTATTTGGTACTCAGAACTTGATAGGTTTTTTGGTGGTGGTAATTGCAGTGAGTTCACTTTACTCTCTATCAAGGAAAAGTTGAAATGCAATACCTCTTGGAATCTCGTAGAAACAACAAAACATGAAACAATAATAAGAGAAATATAAGTATTGTAAAACAAATACAAGAGACAATAATATTAAACCTATAGAATGTAGCCACTGCACCCCACAGTCATCCTTCAGATTGACAAAGCTTTGATTATGTTTTGAGAACATGTTTGGATAGGATAATCAAGAATTGGGAAAACAAATTGACATAATTGAGATCGAACATGATAGTATGAGCTCCTTGGGTGGTTGGAGTAGTGCATATTGTTGTATCTTAGTGAGATGACTGCATATTGGTCTTGTGTGCACTTGTGTGCAAATGCTACCAACATTATATTGATGGTCAAAATGCAGTTTGAGTGATACTCAATTTAGCCATGTGATCGCCAGTAGATAAATGTTCACTGAGGTTAGTCAAATAAGCTTATTATATTATGATTTGGATTTTTAGCTATTTATGTTCTTAGCATTTTGTCTTGTGTTACAAGTATGATGCTGCAAAAGAAGTGAAATTCATAACTATGTAAAATGATTCTGACATTGCTACATCTACATCTATGAAGCATCTTATAGCAGCTACACAAGCTAAGCGAGAACAAGCACGTTCTGCAGCTCTTCCACATTCTGTTTCAATTGAAGAAACTGAGAATTCTATTCCGTTTATTTCCAGTCCTTCACCAATCCGAGGGAGTAGTTCAGATCACATTTCACCACTCCAACTTCACTTAGATGGTGAGGCAACTGAGGATACAAAGTATGCCATTGGTCATATAGAGTCAAGAAGTCCCAGAGTTAATGTGCAGCAGTGGGTTTTACCAAATATGATGGATCTGGAATCAAGTGAAGAAGGTAGAAAAATCGGTTGGAGAGACACTTAGTGGGGAAACAAAAGCAACAATTGCCAGGGACACTTTTGAAGGAATGCTAGAGACGCTGTCAAGGACAAAGGAAAGTATTGGAAGAGCATCGCGTCATGCTATTGACTGTGCAAAATATAGCCTTGCTGGTGAGGTAAGCTTGATATATGTTATTTTCTAGTATGGTAAACAAGCAACTCATTTTATTTTGTCTTGCTGTGGTTTTTTTACTTTTGGAAAATTAATGATGAAAACTGTCAAGGATTAGGGTGAAGAATGAATATCTTGCATGTGGATCATTTCTGCATTCATAGCAACTTATGAGAAATCCCATACATTGGGTATTTTTCCTTGCATTAACTTATTTTTCAATGTATTTTTAGTTAGAGTTTGAAACCTCTTACATATGGATGTGGATACTATATGAAAAGACCAAACTGGTGTCTTCATCAAGATGCACAATATCCCCTTCCATTATCTACTACCCAATGATCTCTTGTTGGCCATGGTATTTACGTATCCTCCCTGGAATTGACCGTCTTGGATTGACTGAGCACAACAAAATATAGAAAGGCTACAAGATTACACTCACATTCTAATATCTATAATGTGTTTTTTTTGAACCACTCTACAATATTAGGATCTAGGTGGAACTCTGCCACCTATTCTGCATGATGACTTGCATTGATTTAGAGGCCAAAGCAGGATCCCTTTGGATGATAGATCTCATTTGTAACAAAGGTGAAAATTGATGACCATGCATGAAGAAATTACCAAAAACAAGCAACCTCTTAATTACCTATCTTCCTATTGCATTGGCAAGGCCTAATATTTTATTTCCTACTTGAATTTACCCAAACAATGTATCCATATGCACCATGCCGTAATTGCATTACAATTGTTTTCTATAGAGCTTCATGGATTGATTAGCTTAGATAATGTTATTGTAACCAGACTTTGATTCGGTATTGAATTTTATGGCATTCTATACCTGCCAATATGGATTATGAAGCTTATTAAGAAATGGATCATTAGAATCTCCTATCACACTAAAGGCACAGGATTTGGATTAAAAAAATAAATGTATGTGCCCATCTACAATATTTGAACTTTGCTGCAACCAATGTTAAGAGGTTATTGTATTATGGTGCACAATGTGGCTAGGAATGTGGACTTAAGCACCCTATTTTGAGCAATCATGCATGGGCCCTGTAGTGACATATTGGTTAGTGATGAAGGTTCCTTCAATGTAACAACACTGCATCGATTTATGTCTCAATTTGGTAGTGAATTCAATTTGTTCGTAATATGAACTTGTTGGAGTGTGTACTAAGATAATGGAAATGGGCCATACAACAAATATAGACATCCTTGATGTCAGCATGGGGGCCCTTGTATCAATAACATTTTACAGATTAGATATATATCCAAAATAGTTTGTTTCAAGCTCAGAGTTGAGGTGTTTAGATGTTTAGCCAGAGAATAAGATCATGGAACCATGTACAAAGTTTCTAGGGATTTCCCATGTAGTGATATTAGTTGTTTATGATGCCTCCTCTAATGTTATAGCACTGATTCAGTTGGAGATCAGATCAGTTATGAATTTAGAAGTTTATTATTAATAACTTGTTGTGGGCAGTAAGATGATCCTTTGGTTGTTTATGATGCCTCCTCTAATGTTATAGCACTGATCCAGTTGGAGATAATATTAGTTATGAATTTAAAAGTTTATTTAAGAACTTGTTGTGGGTAGTAAGATGATCTATTATCATTTTTTCGACCATTAGATACTCAAAGTTGTGTATTGATCCTTCTTACAATTATAAAAGACTCTGTAAGTTAGGTTCCCAAATTCTTAAAGGGTGCTAGCTCAATGGAAGAGCGCCTGCCTTACAAGCAGGAGGTTGGTGGTTCGATTCCTCCATGCCCTATTGATCTTATAATATTAGTTACAAACAAATAAATTAGTAAGCAAAAAATAAGAGATAAGTGACCAAACAATGGGAGATAAGTGACTAAACAAAATGACCAAAATTCGTATATAAAACTACTAAAAATGACTAAATTATTGACCAAAAAAATGAGAGATGCGAAACTAGACATTAAAAATGATGCAACACATGGTGCTAATGATGAAGCCAAACATGGTATTGACATGGTAGAAAAATAAGATGCAAAACTAGGCATTAAAAAGGATGCAACACGTGGCGCTAATGATGAAGCCAAACATGGTGTTGATATGGTAGCAAAATAAGACGTTACTTTGGATGCAAAACATGGCGCTACATAGGAAGCAAAATATGGTGCAACAATAGAAGAAATATTTGGCGTCATTTTGGTAGCAAAACATGATGCAAAAGAGGAAGCAAAAATTGGTGCAAATTTGGAAGCGAAAATTGGCTCATATTTGGAAGTAAAACATGGTGCAAAATGGGATGCTAAATTGGTAGTGAAAATGGATGCAATATTGGATGCTAATTTGGATGCTAACATGGTGCTATTAAGGATGCAAATATGGTGCTAACGGGGATGTCATTTAAGAAACAAAAGAGGACACTCGCTAGGAAGCAAAATATTACACTATTTAGGAAGCAAACCTCGACATTTTTTAGGAAGCAAAGTTGGACGCTATTCTGGAAGCAAAAAAATAGACTCCATTTTGGACGTCATAAAAGATGCTATCTAGGAAGCAAAAAAAGATGTTTTTTGAGATGCTTTAAGTTTTGTCCATGACGCGTCCCATTTAGCGTCTAGTTTGACCACTCAATGTAAAAAAAAATTACACTAAAAAGGGACGCTAATTCCAGGATTTGTTGTAGTGGCTAGTTAATATGATTATTTAATATGTGGAATTAAATCACTAACTAACATTCAATACATTTCACTCAGGCCCAACCTTTTCTATTTAGCATTGCAAAATTGATTTATTTTCGAATTTCAATTAATTTAAAAAAACATCACCCAAGCCAAAAGGAGATGAAATGTTTGAACAACCAATATGCTAATTCACCATTTGTAAGCCAATTTATACATTTATAACTATTTTTATACTACGGAAATGGTAGAATACCTCTTGTTTCATTGAGTGGAAATATCAATATATCTGTTGAAAACTGTACTCATCATTTATTTAGTAACTGTACTCATCAATATATCCATTGAAAACTGTACTCATCAGTGGTGTTTGTCGTGTAAAAAAGAAAACTTTGTAAAATGATGTTTATATATTGTATAGTTTGCTCTGTAAAAATGAATATTATTTACAAAATTTAATTCTATTATATTTTAATATTTTTGTTTTCACTCAAACGTATAATTTTATTTTTATGAAAACCACAGGTCTGTTTTGGGTACTGCCAATCAACCAATTACACAATCAAATAGAAATTCTTCGAAAGGGCCAGAGACTGTACAAATTCTTATAGAGAGGAAGATAATATCTCATTTAGACAAATTACACCTTAATGAATCACAATTAAGGAATAGGGTGAAAATAATTGGATTCTCTGTTGATGCTAAGGAACCCTTTAGACAACAAGCATTCTTTATTAGCTAGGGCATCTGCGAGATTATTTAGATCCCGAAGGATGTGAAAAGAAACGACCATGTGAAATTATTTTAGAACATTCCGAATTCTCTGCAGAGATTTATTCAAGGCAGAATTATTGAAGTAGTTAGCTGAATTTAATGCTTTAATCAACATCTCAGAATCGCTGAAAATTTTGAATTGACTTGTATCCTTTCTCCTTAGCAATCTGACTTGCCTTGAGGAGGCTATAAATTTCAGCCTCGTAATTTGATATGATTCAAAGTCCCCAGCTACAACTGATTTCGATCAATCTATCTGGAGAGAAAACCAAACCCCCAACACATGAGATCCGAAGATTCCCCTTGGATGCACCGTAAAAAAAATTTGCCACTAAAGAGGAAATCATCCATAATGATTTGAATGCATCTAAATTTGCACGAAAATGCCAGGGAGGAGAGTTGACAGGTTTGACACAAACTGACTTTCTCAAACCTTGAGGGCTGAAGCTCAATGACGTTGAAAACGTAGAAGGCAGGGAAGAAGAGGACATCATGGTTCATGTTGATTTAACAATTAAAGATTTGATTTTGAATGCCACGATTTGGGGGTTTAGGTTCAGATTGTTGAATATGCAATTGTTTTTGGAAATCCACAGTTTCCACAATGTAATATTAAGGATCGAGTTCCAATGCTTGTGCTAGTTAGCATATTTATCAATTTTTTGAGGACGCCATTCATTCCAGGATATGTAGAACGTGTTGACAGTATATTGGACAGGGACATAAAAGTTGGAGTCGTGGAGCACCAACTCCCACACCAGTTTAGAGAAGACACAACCAATAAGGAGATGGTCTACCGTTTCAAGGGCTGATTTGAAAAAATAGCACCAAAAGAGACCATTGAAGCCACATTTTAATAAATTATCACCAGTCAACACCTTATTGTGTAAGAGCAACCAAGAGAAAAAATTCACCTTGGGAAGACAGTGCGAAGACGAGACTATTTTCCAAATCGCAAGGGAGAATCTTGAAGAGTGAGAAGCTTGTAAATCAAAAAAACCTTTTGCAGCTGTGTAAGAACCAGTTTTTCCCCAACCCCAACTATCTTTATAGGATCTATGAACTGGAGCAAGACCAGAAAGAGAGGAGAGAAACAATTTTTTTTGGGAGATGAGGTGATCTGGGATCTTAGGGAAAGACCAACCCACCCAATTGCCAACGTTGTCCCAAGAACAGATATCATCCAAGTGGAGTAGGACTTTGTTAGTTTCCCAGTCCATAATCTCTTATAAAGAAATAACATAGCAAAGGGAAGGATTTCCAGAGATTTTATCTTCCCATAGGAGGATCCTCTTCCCTTTGCCAGGGATTCTGTATAGCTGTTTATTGAAATTGTCGATACCTCTTCTGCAAGAATTCTAGATAGTTGTGTCTGTGGGAGTATTAGAGGTTGTTATACTTCTCAAAGAGTTGCCCTTAAGATATTTCATCCTAAATATCTTGCTGATAGGGTGATTTTTTTCCACGTATAGCCGCCAAGTAAGTTTACCACCCAAAGCCATATTCGCTAGACCGGGGTCACAAATTTGTAATACACCTTCTGAAATAGGTATTTCAAGGATTTCCCAGCTTACCAAATGCATCTTATTTTGACTGCTTTTACCGCCATTCTAGAGAAATCCCCACAAAATTTTAGAAATCTGAGCCGAGATAGACTTATGGGCGAGCATCAAAGACGATTTAAATATAGGTAGAGCTGAAAGAACTATCTTAATCAAAATCAATTCTCTAGCCTTGGTTAACCATTGACCACCCCAAGAAGCAATTTTAGCTTTTATCTTAGCTACCACTTTGAGCCAAAGAGAAGGAGGAGATGATCCAAGAGTTAAAGGCAGCCCCAAAACTTTATCTTCTCCCACTTATCAAAGCGAGGGAAGCCCAAGAAGTTTGCTATTTTAAGAATTGTCGAATGCTCTACATTCCAACCATAAACAACACTTTTTATTATTATTGATCAAGGCTCCTGAAATTAGGCAGAACTTTTGAAGAATTTCATTAAAGGCTCAGGGAATCTTCAATGAGGCCCCTCCTAGAAGGAGGGAATCATCCATGAAAAGGGCATGGTTTATTGGCTCCACTCCCTTGGCAATCTTAATGCCCAGGATGTAAACAACTTCCTTTTCAGCCGAAGTTTTTCTACTAAGAGTTTATGCCATCAAGATGTATAGAAAAGGTGTCATCAGACATCCTTGATGAAGATCTCTTGTATCTTGGAAAAATTCAGTAGGGATACCATTGATTAGAGGTGCAATCCAGGGCCTATCAGTACAAGCTTTGATCAAATTCACAAACTGAGTGCTAAAGCCAAAAGAGAGAAGGATTTCATAGAGGAAGGGAAGCTTTACTCGATCAAAGGCATTTTTCATATCCAACATAATTAACATTCCTTTCTCCTTCCTTTGGAAACTTGAATGAAGAGCTTCTTGGAATTTGATTACATTATCAACTAAGTGCCTGCCTTTCACAAAGCCCCCTTGAAGAGGAGAGATCAACATACCTAACAAGAGCTTAAATCTATTGGCTAGAAGTTTGGCTAGGATCTTGTAAGAGGCATTACATAACGAAATAGGATGGAACCTACCAAAAGAAGAAGGATTAGCTTCCTTTGGAATTAGAGCAAGAAATGTAGAATTAGTACACCCTCCCACTTTAAGCTTTTTCTGGAAGGCTGTCACCATGCAGACGAGATCAGATTTGATAATGTTCCAATAGAATCTATAAAAATGGAAAGAAAATCCATCTGGCCCAAGAGCTTTATCCGACTCCATTTCCTAGATGACTTCCAAAATTTCCTTTTCAGTGAAGGGTTTCATTAAATCATAGTTATCCTCTGTGCTGACAAGAGAAGGAACATAATCCAAAAATTATGCAGGCACTTCACCATTAGAGAGGCCATCTTCTTGAAACAAGAGCTGAAAGTGCCTACTTGCAGCCTATTTTAGATGATCTTGACCTTTAATGATATCCCCCTCGCTAGTGGATATTTCTGAGATGTGATTTCGAGACAGTCTAGCCCTGTATTGACGATGGAAGAAGGTAGTGTTTTTATCTCTCGCCTTCAGCCAGAGACTTCGAGACTTCAGCCGAAGATATTCTTCTTCCCGTCGAAAATATTGTGAGGTATTAAGTTGAGAAAACTGTTCCAGAGTTAACTAAGATTTGGTTATTTCTCTCTCTTCCATTCTTAATTTAATCGCTATTAACTTGACCACTCTCTCTTGCTTGTTGATAGTTGGAGTATGAAGAGGTGTTTTAACCCAAGTTTTGAAAGAATATTTATTAGATTTAAGTTCTTGTTCCCAAACGAAACTAGGGGATCCGTCAACATATTGAGACCATGCTTGAGACACAACATCTAGAAAGCCTTCTCTCTCAATCCAGAGGGGGCTGAAACGAAATGGAATCGGACCAAGGTCGTCTTCTTTTTTAAACAACAAAGAAATGGGGTAATGATCTGATGTGAATTTGGGAAATTTTTTTGATGAAATAGTGAAATTACCATCCATTAATGTGCTATTAATGAGAAACCTGTTGAGACGGACATCAATGTTGGTTGAACCAACTCTGTTATTGGACCACGTGAAGCGTCCTTTCTTGGTTTTTATATCATTCAGATCACAAGCTTGGATCAACTCCTCCACCGTGTTTTGAAAATGATCCTTGCCGTAGAGACCACCTTTTTTCTCATTCGGGGCTAATGAAATGTTAAGATCTCTTGCTACTATTGAGTTTATAGGAGAGTTGGACTCTAAGAAGTCTGATAGCGATTTCCAACACTCTTTTGTTTCATTGAAATTGACTGGAACATAGAGATTAAAGAGGGCCAAAGAGATCTTACTTGAGATATGAAAGAGTTCTATAAAAATCCAATGTTGGGTGGCAAACCAATGTTTAAGCTGAAAGTTTTCGTCACACCACATAGTTGCTAAGTCCCCAGAAGTGTCTATCGCACTGACAAATGTTCTAGCATTCAATTTCCATTTTGATTTACTTAAGAGAAGAAGAGCTTCCTCCTGTATCTTAGTCTCTTGAAGCAAGATAATTTCAGAAGGAACCATTCTCATTAAATCTTTGACTACTTCAACTTTGATTGGGTTCCCCAATACCCTGCAATTCCAAGAGACGATCTGCATTATTTACCTAGGTGATAGGGAGTAATTACTCCCTTTGGGGGCCTGGTCCTCTTGCTCCTACCAAGCATCATTTCAATGCTGGACTGGATGCCTTGCATCTTTAGCTTCTCAACCTCTTCTTCTCAAGCTTCCTTTCGAGACTTCCTGCCAGCCATTTTGGAAATTTGCTCAATGGAATCTTCATCAGAAGAGCCTGAGCTATCCTTATGCTTCTTCCTAGTTATATCTGCATAAGAAGGAGAAGATTTGGCTCCATTTGGAGAAATGTGATTTTGCTGCATTGATTCACCTACCCTAGGTAGTTCCGAGTTAGATGGTCCAACTTGTTCCATTGGTCTTGTATTTACTTCAGGTTCAACATCCTGCTCTTCAAATTGTTGTAGTTCACCCTCTTCAAGAATAAGAGCTTTAGGAGAACTAAGAACAACAAAATGATTGGAGGTTGCAGTGGGATTTTCTGTAGCCTGTGGTTTAGAAAGATTCTTCCCAACAGAAATGTCTCCTTTCATAGTCTTTCCTTATTTACCTTTCTTTCTAGGGTCATGATTGGAATTTCCTGTTTTCTGGACTTGGGTCCATTGATCATCATTTTCTTTTGCAAGTTCCTCTTCTGATTTTTTCTTACAATTTCAGGAAAAATGGCCGGAACCATGGAAGAACCGACACTTGAATGGAATTTGTTCGTAGTCTAGCTCCTGGATATGAGACCATTCAACTACTTTTAGGTTGATTGCCTCAGGAAGTCCTGTCTCCAAATCAACTTTTTCTTGCACATGAATATTGATCTTTCCTTTCTTCCCTATCGATGTATTTGCCAAGCTTGTTCCCAATGGTTTCAAGGGATTCTGAGTTCCAGCAGTGCAAAGGTAAATGTGGGAGCCTTACCCAAATAGGAATTGCAGATGGAACATCTTGAGTGGAATTTAAATCAAGATCCCACTTGTTCAAATAAATCCCCTGGGGGCCCATGAAGTATGGACCATTTCTAAAGATGAGATCACGATCCTCTGCAGAGTCAAAGACTAAGACATAATATCCTCTTCTAACAAAGTGATTTCGAATACCTTCAGACACTAAGGGCCTCTATTTTTTCTGCATCCATCCATCAATAACCTTTGGAGAAGGCCAGAGACCTGTGAATTGCCCAATAATCCCACGCTCATCAAGGTTTAGAGCCGTTCGACAATTCCGTTCAGTAGGAAGTTCGATCGAGGGGATGTATACTTTCTTAACAAATTTCTAGGAAGGACCCCCTTTCCTCTTTCTACAGACAACAATCAATCTCTTGAATGCATCAATATCAGGAGGAAGAGGCAGTGGAGGATCGCCTCCGGAATCCATAAGGCACAGGACACCAGAACAAGTCTTGAGATGTAAGTTCTTCCAGCCCAGAAAGGCCTCACTAGAGATCTGCACTTAAGAGACAAACTCCTTCAACAGACCTGTTGGCACCACAAGAGAGCAAGAAATTCTCTGAATTAACCGAGCTAAGAAGAAACAAGAAATCTTCAGATTGAGAACGCTCCAGAATCAACAAGATTTATAGACTCTGTCTATAGGCTGAGCCCTGCAAATGCACCTTGCAAAACAACAGATCGAGAGATCCCGGGGCATTGGCACCACTCTGGTCTTAAGTTCTATCGAACACTTGCAGGGAAAAACCTCCAATACGGTCCTCAACGAGGGACGAACCCGGGAGATTGGAATTCCAACCTTATTTTTTTTCTTTCTATTTTAATATTTTTAATAAATAATATATATACACTTATATTTTATATTAGTTAAATACACAAGTTTCTTTCAAATAAAGTTGGATAAACAATACACTGAAAAATACTATAGAAAATTCTAGAAACCTATAAAAAAGATTGAGTTTATTAGATAATTTCATCATAAATGTTTTCCCCAACATATTTGTAACCAAATCCCAAATCCAATATTTTTTTAAGAAGTTGTTTATTATCGCATATGCAATAATAAACCAATCTATGCTTCAATATATTTATAGAGAAGTATTTTAGAGAGACATATGGTTAAAGGTTGTAATATATCTTTCTAAATATAATTCATTGTAGAAAAAAATCTTGTCAATGACAGAAGACAACTTCCTCAATATAACTACAGAAAAGTAATCTAAATAAAAATATGAGAAATGGAAGAATATGGTTGAATATATGATGCAGGTGGGAACCCCAAATCACCATATCCCAACTGCTTTTCCAAGAATAGTTTTCTCTACATCTAGCAAACCCTCTAAATATGGAAAATCGACGAAATATTCCTCCATCCGCAACTCCTGTTCTGCACACTTTATTCCGCAATTCGAATCCTTCCGCAGTTTCCTTTCTGTAACAGCCTTTTTCGCAAGGTTGCTTCCGCAATCCCAATATTTCCACAATCCAATCTTTCTGCAACTCAACATTTCCGCAAACTACTTTTTTGCAATTGCGAATTGAGGATTGTGGGTTGGATTTCGACATTTTTCTCGAACTGCTTCCGCAATTTATTTTTTTCTGCCCCTTTAACAAGCTCTTACCTTGGCCTTGCGAAATCCATTCTCGACCGTTGATCTCTTGTGGATTCTTCCCTATCTGTGGATCTGTGATCAATGTGGGAATTTAATTTAGTTTACGGATCTCTTATCTCCTGCACAAGTTCTCTTTGTGAATTCTTTCCCTACTGTTGATCTTCCCCAATCACGATCTTGACCATTTGTGCTTGCTCCTTCTCATATTGTTGACTTTATGATTAGATCTTGCGCAACTTTCTATTGCGAAATAAGTCTCATTCATTGATATGTTTGTATTGTAATCTCAGCCATCCATACCTACACATAATTAAACGCACTGTCATATACAAAGATGATGAAATTTCTCTAACTATCCCAATTCGCATTTGATTGATCGGAGAATCGATCAATCAACATCATTCTCGATTTGATTCTATTTCCAGACATGAATATCCATCTTTCAACAATTACTCAGCTATAATTCATAGAGAAATTACGTTCATTAACATATCACACCTAAATCCATTCACGTATGGATATATAGAGAGAATTCCCCTTCAATTGATCATTTAACATAATTCCTACCATTTACACAGAGACATGCACAATTGTCTTTTCCGATTCAAATGTAAGAACCATGTATATTTACAATTTGTTACAGAACGTATGTTCTAAAACACTTAGATCTAATACTAATACGATCAACTATCTTGGCCTGATTTATTCTTAATTGGCCACACACTTATGCCTTGTATGCTCAGATACATATATACAATTTGTTTCATGAACCAATTATGGTTCAGATCTAATAAACCTTCAACAATCCGTTTAGGAAATGCATGTTCCAACCACAGAAAATGGGAACATATTAGTCGTGCATATATATATATATATATATATATATATTGATGGTATTTACAACTAGTGGAAGAACAAAAAAAGTTGAGAGAATGGAAACCTAATAAACTATTTTAGCTCAAGTATTCGTCCTAAGTCATATGTTGTCCACAAATATACCATATCTAGGTAAAACAAGTAAATATTGCAGTATCAACCAATTAAGGATGATAATATAACTTAATCCCAACAAAATATTTTCTAATATAAAATACTTTAAAGTAATTTACCTTGAGAATAGATCATATGTTCAAGTCTAGAATTAACTAAAAGCTTGGAATCTCTGAATTGGTTGGTATGTCTGGATCATTAGAAAAAATACCTGCATCATATTTTAAACATGTTTGATGTTATTTAACGGTTGTATAAGATGGCCATTCCACATATAATGTGGGACAATCATGCATTTTTTAGGAACCATTGTTTTAGCTCCATTTGGAAGCATAGAGTTGCTCTCGACAATATTATCATTAAATAATCAAACCTTGCAACTTTTAACATTGCCAGATGTGGATCCTTCAACCGTAACAATTAAAAAAAAACTTTTTCAATTGTATTGAAGATAAGTATATATATATATTGTATCTCACGTAATGCAATACAACTATCAAATTTAAATACCAGTATTGTGTAGAACAGAATGTTGCACATCACGTGCATGCTCCAGATGTCTTTGTTGCCGAGAATTTGATTCCAATTGTTCGTTCATGCTTCTTTTCTTTGCATGAATCCATCCAACCTTTTCAGACTATGGTTTATCTTTTCTTGATTTTTAATCACGACCACATTTCTTCTTTTTATTTATTGGACTAAAAAAACTACGTCGTCTCTTGGTAGTGATCTTGCATGGAGTTATAGTACTGAAAAACATTTTATTGTACCCTTGGTGTGCATTTGCTGCCAGGTTCTTTAGTGCATATGCATGTGCCAAATTATTAGGTACTATGGATGATAAACCCCTCAATTCTTCATGAAATGATGAAATAACAAAATTCATGTCATAATCCTCAAGTAAGGAACTATCTGATGTTACAATGGTTGATTCAACATGATGTGAGAAATTATCTATATCATCAGTTCTTGTTTCAATGTGAAAATTGATATTGGGAGGAGAATTAAAGTAGAATGGAAGCTTTGTTTCAATTTCTAAGATCCTTACAAACGTTTCACTTAAATTAACTAAAATTCTAGGCCTCTCAGCAATAGAATTAGAGACATTTGACAATGTATTATCTCTTAAAACGATGTTACTCACTAGCATCTCAAATTTTAACACCTGTTTATAAACATTTCCATTTAGGTCCCAATTACAATTACATAAGTGTAGAGTTGACCCTTTATAAATGACATTATACCAAATGTCAGGACTATATTTATTTTGGCTATGAACCCGATATTCATTGTTACTTTTATCAACAATCACACAATCTTCATTTTGATTTTTCTTTGCTTTGCAATTATAAGCATTCAATCGTTTCTCATATTTTCTATGTCGCACAAACCCAACCTCTTTTAAACCTTGCATATGGATGTAATATAGTTCAACCGTATTCAACAACAAATAAACCAATCAATCAACTCGTCTATGACATGCATTGTTCTTCTCACTTAGGTACCTTTGTTTTATATATCCATGGTAAGATTCAATTGCATTATTTATGTCTTAATTGGAATGTGGAAAATTTATATACGCTTTTTCCCACATATATGGAAAAAATATATACATTAGATATGAAGTAATAACTAAAATTATGACATCGTAGAATATAGCCATAAAAATCAACTTCAAAAAAACTTACATATTTTATCATTGGCTAACCAAGTGGTTCTAAAATAGTCTAGAAACCTCTTATGTTCATTGAATTCATCAAGAAACCTTACAACTGCATGTTGTACAGATCCATCATCTTGACATGAGTGCATAATTTCTCCTAAGGCACGGAAGATGCAGATTTTGTTTTCCCTTCCATTGACTTTATTTCCAACATTCTTCAACCACGCTCGCCGAACATGCCATACACATAATAATATCGTACAATTGGTGCATGTACTGAAATAATGTAACGTTAAAATGTGATTTACATAAACATCATTGTTTCATATCTCTTTGAAAAAATAAACACGTCACCTTAATGTCCCAATTTCAGCTGCAACATCATATGTGATGAAAACTTGGACATGCCAATCAGGACATTCTTTTATTCTGATTGCAAATAATGACAACATCCATTTACAAAGAGCATTTGTAGTATTACGTGATGAAATCACCCAAACTACTAGAATCCCATTGCGATGTTCGTCGAAAACCATTAAAGTGTAGAGTTGATACTACATTACAAACAATACATGATCATAAGTATATATAATACAGGAAATGAAATAAATATAATCTATGAGAAATATGTACTCACCCCATACTTATTTGTGTTGAAGGTGGAGTCCATTGATATGATATTGTTTTGTGAGTGTTTAACCATCATCGACCGCATCCACCTTGTTTGTATGCCTATGATAAAAGGGATTTTTTTAACAACATTCTATTTTTGGTAGAAAAAATATCTTTCGGGGCACTCATTGAACCAACATTCCACACTCTTTGGATCACTTTCATCCTTGACATAATCTAGCCTTTTTGTATCATTATAAATGTTTAAGATATCTTGTCTTGTCATAAATGCATCTCGAGATACCCCTGTGAACAACTCACTAGATCTATGTTCACATCAGAGATGAGTTGGTCCCATATCAGGGATGAGTTGGTCCCATATCATTGTAACATTAAAACCCTTTTGAATAAAATATTGGACACTAGATCGTATATCCTTAGTTAAATGTGGTGCATAATTGAATTTTTGAGGCCTGCATATTGCATCATTTCCATGACAGAGAACATTGTATTTATCAATATGCCTACATGCGGTATATATTATAACAACGTCATTTGGTCTAAGATAAATTCATTGCACAATGAAGTGACATTGGCAACCAACTTTAATACTTTCACGTGGATGACATTTTTTCTTTGTTTGTTCTACCGCATTCATAGTAATGGTCTTGTGGACCATATGCACACCAATAACCATACATGAAGAATTACAACAAATTAGATAAAATATTTATGCATATTTGACATATTGAACTTTAAATCAAAATAATACATACATTGGAAAAAATATTTAGAGACTCACATAACATACTCTAGATATGTTCCACATTTAGCCTCTTTGATATCCTCCTATTTTATACTTCTTCTAGTTTCAACAACAAATTGAGTAGGTGCACCTTCCCTCGATTTCTCCCCACTTATAAAGTACTCAAGTTGACAATATGGAATGACTGCGACTTAGTCCACCCAAACATATGTCCATGTCAAGTTTTCTGCTGAAAATTCCATCATATGTTGTGGGTCTTGGACATCCAACTCATTGTTAGTCTCCCACTTGGCCATTCTTAAATTCCCTATACAAACAACATTGAAAATAATTTGGTGTATCCATTCTTAAATCGAAAGCTAGTAAAGCTGTCAACCATAAAAGGGATCAAATCCTTTGAGTTGTAGACATTTTTTCAATGTTTGCATTATAAAAAAGATTTATACCATAATTGATTTCATTTGTCTCCAATCTTGGTAGATCCCTAATTAAAATAAATCTATACTAATATATAAAACACATTTACATAATGATAATTAAAATTGTAAGATTTAAAATTTATGGACCAATCTCCAGCATGCTTGGTTGAGGATCGATCCACTATTATCCTCCCTGCAAATGTATGCATAGAAGAGAAAGAGTAGGAAGATGGAAGACAAATAAGGGACAAGAATTTGATTCAGAGCATACTGAATGATCTTTCTCTGGATGCCCATTTAATAATGAATCCCAACTTCAGAGAGATCAACTCTTTCTCTGTCTACACCAATTGAATTTCATTAACCTTGTCGAACATTGACTTCAAATTACTCTAAACAACATGAGGGCAGTCGATCCCTCTTGTATGAAAGCAAATCTCCCTTGAAATGTAGCTCGTAATGACCCCAACAACCCAATACTTCTTTCCACCGATGACAAACTTAGCCTAGTCATAAATCAGGTTTGGAATAGAGACCTAAGTATATTTCTATTGTCCCTTGATCTTGAACAAAGTTTCCATATCTAGCACCTATATTGCATAGTTATTCCCATTTAGAATAATAGGTTCTATCTTGGAATCCATCCTTCTAATATCAAACAAATTTGATCCATTTTCAAAGGAAAAGGTTTTAGTTGACAAATATTTAGACCAAAGTCGATCAACCCTAGATTCAAGTCAACATGATTCATATACAACAGGATAGGTCAAAACCAATAGCTCTGATACCATTTTGGGAAACCTCTTCCAATTGAACAATAGGGCATAAAACAAAGTATAGAAGACGGAGTAAAATATTCCAAGAATATGGGTGGTGTCTAAAGACATTGTTTACAACACTTAAGAATAATGCATTAGCATTATTCAACATTGACAAAATGATATCAACATAACCCATAGGGTCATTCTTTTATAGTATTCAGATCTAACAACCTCCCTTGAAGTGAGGATGATATAGTCCACAACTAGGGGTCGTTAGTTCTAACTATTGCTATGAAATCTGCAACATCATAGATTAATTGGCTTCTCTAGTTGACCCAACCATGGCCTTGTTGACGATTCAATCAAATACTCTACTAGTTTACCGATGTCTATCGACTGAATATCTACAGAAGATCCATAGGTGTGATGAGATTTTATAGCCTTTGGTCCCAATAACAATTTCATGAGTTTGTTTGTATGTACACGTCAAATTCTCATCATTGATTACATCCTTTGGTCCAAAGGTCGAATGTTCAATATCTATGTGTGACTCTTAGTGATTTAAGTAGATGTCATATGTAAGGATTAAATAACTCAATGTGTAACACTATATACATGCCTAAGTATGTAGGAAGGTTGTTTATAAATGTGTTTTCTCTTGTTGCTTGAAATATTGATAGGGTAAATATCTACAATCTTTGAATTTGTGTCGGGGACACTTGAAGCACTCCTAAAGTTGTAGCAAGAAATTGCTACTAGTTGAGAAGTGATGCACATCGTGGCTCCCCTTAAGCCTTTTGCTATTGGCACATTGAGATTTTTCAAACACATTGATATACTTGTTGAATATGTTCCAAAATATTTTCTTCTTTGTCTAATTGTTTTTCGTTATGGGTGACTCAAGTGTCATTGGTGCATGAAAGTAAATTCCTAGGGGTGTAGTTAGTTGGAACCCAAGATATGTTTGGAACGATTTGTGCTTAGTATCATTATGAAGATATTTATTGTATGTGTGTTGGATGTAAGGAAAACTCTGATCTCATGTACATAGTTGGGAATTGTTGTACATGTGCAAAATATTCATAATTGTGTGGTTGTAAACCTTTGTTTGACCCTTTGTATATGCATGAAATGTGTTGATTAGTCGAACTATGTGTCCAACATTTTCTATAAATCTTGTTAGGAATGGCTAACCAACTTGGGATCACAATTGGATATAGTTGATTTTGGAATCTCAAAAAAAATACTTGAATGATTAAATAATATTTTTGGAAATTTTAAACACACTAATAGCCTTATTACATGCAAGAATGATGGCTATTTTCAAGAATTTATCCACAATGAAAAACACTAAATCATTATGATTCTTCATCAAAGGGATATAGTAAGAGGAAATCGAGATAGTTGTGTACAAATCGGGCTGTGATTCATGGGCTTGGAAAAAATACACAAAATGCAATATTTGATGTGCGCCTTGATGTAATGATGCATGTACATCTAGTAGAAATTTTATTGGAGCACAAAAAGTGTTTTGTTAATGCCAAAGTGACATTTTGTCATGAAATAATGTGCCTCCCAAATCAATTGTTTATATTACATGGTATAGGGCGCAAAAAGATGGCCAAGGAAATCTATTATCTTGTCATACAAATATTAGTTAGCAACTTTTTGATCTTAAATAGGATCGTTGTAGCTCCGTGTGAAATCAAAGAAGCCCAATTTTCATGGTTGGGACCTAGAGTTTTGAGCATAATATATAGTTTTGAAATCATACATTGAATGAGACAATATATTGATTTGTTATTTTTTGCCTCCTTAAGATTGATCACTAATTGAATTAACACATATATGTCATCCATTTCATGTGGTGCAAGTTCAATAACTTACTTTTTGTGTGCATAAACTGATGTGGCTTGTAACCCAAATGAATCATTGTATATTTTTCTAGGTGTGGTGTCACCATTGCTTTACTCCTTGAATATTACCAATGGGTTCTTTATCATGAGTGGAATACCTTTGCACTAAGTCACTAAATGTCTGAATGAAATGCAATTGGATGTCCATGTTTGGAGAGAACTATGATGAGTGCATAATTTGATGCATTAGTCAATCTCAAAGGGATAATAGATACCTTGCATGGTGAACACTACCACACATAGGCTTGTTTTGATATATTTGATTGCATGTTGTTGCATTATCATTTAGTGGAATGTTATCTTGTCACATATGATATGATCGAACGACCAAATATGAACAAATATTTAATATAAGTTCATGGGCCAAGAAAACTTTGCAGCTCTTTGATGTTCAACATTCAAGGGCATCCCTTGAGGAACTTGACCTTCTTATGGTTTACATGGATATTGGCATGGTCAATGATGAATAACAAACACTGAATATATGTTGTGCCAAAGGTACACTTACCCAAATTTTCTTGCGACATGTGTTAGCATAGTGTGTCCAAGATGAATTTAACATGCTCTAAACGTTCTTCCCATATCTTGTTATAGATGATATTTTCATCTAGATAACCAATGAAAAAGGTGTCTGAAGGGTTTGAGAATGTCATTCATCAAATGCATGAACGTGGTTTGTGCATTAGGCCAAATGGAATGACTAACCCTTCATAGAAATGTTCCTTGCCTTTGAATGTTGTTTACAAAATGTTTGCTTCATTAGGAAGTACCTGATGGTATCTATGTTTAAGAATGGTCTTGATGAAGTATTGTGCGCCTTAAAGAGTCTCCAAAAAATCATTGATACATCATATAAAATATTGGTTCTTGATGGAAATATTTTTAAGAGAATGATAGTTGATACAAAGATACCACAAACCATACTTTCTAGGCAGAAGGACAATATAATGGTTGTTGTATCAATATGTGCTAAGCCTATTTTTCTATGTTCAATGAGTTCCTAAATTTGGAGTAGGATATCATCATTTGTTTATATCAATCTATATAAAGTAGGTTGTTGGGAATTTAATACTGTAAGAATAGGTTGATATGATGCTTGATTGAGCAGAGCATTGAAATTCATTTGGGATTCCGGATGAAGTTATCATACTGTTGAATATCATGTCAAGTTATTTCTATGTTAAAGGTTGAGCCAATGGTGTACAACAAGAGACCGAGCTTGCATTGGGATATGGGACTCCATTCTTTGGGTAGACCATGAGAAGAAAACATGACGAATTACTTTATTTATTTTCACTAATGGGAATGACCATTATCTACCAAGATTTTCTCTTTCCTCTTAATTACTTAAAAAAATGAGAGAAGGGAAAAATATTATTCCCTATGTTATGTTTAATGAACATAAATGGCCTATGTATTCATCGACAATGTTGAAACGGGAAAAAACCTAGTGCGGTGGTTTCTTTCATTGCAATTACTTCAATGGACTTTCAAAACATAAATGGAAACTTGGACAATGTCAACAACCATGAATCTTCTTTTGCACTAGTTGTGACATCCTTAAGGTAAACTCTTTCTTAGTTCTTCATCCATCACTCTTAAATATCTTTCTTCTTTAAATACTTGGATGTCATAATTAAGGAAAATCAACTATTAATGAAAAATATTGAAAACTTGGGGAAATTGCCAAAGTGTAGCATAAATACTAAATTCATGGTAAAGATTAAAGGGAAATGTGTTTTATCTATCAAAATTTTAAGGGAAAAATTAGGGCAGTGGACCCATAAAAAAAGGATGACCTGCGGGCAAGGGTGAAAGGAAAATAAGGAGTGTCATTATCAAGAGTTTAGAAGAACCTACCCTAGCACATTGTCATCTCAACTAGATTGGGAACCTAGTATCGGTAGAGGGAATAGAAACCCACATACTGTGTATGTGTAAGGGTGAGTAGAGAGAGTATTTTCATATAATAGAGGAGGGAAAAATAACAAGAGGTCAAGATGCGATTCCCTAAAAAATCACAAATTTAGATTCTCTACTTAGTTATCCACAACCAAGATCCACCCTCCATGAGGGTGGGAGTACGGAGAGAAATAGGGAAAATCTTATCTCAAGTTTCTGTAATTTAATTTGTTTTGATACATCTAATGTTGGTTTCCAAAGTCTTATGCTTTGTGCTACTGTATGAGAGAGAAAACTTTTGGTTAATGATTCCAAACTTGTGGAAACAAGTCATCAAGGAAATATTATCTACAAGGACAAGGAAGAATGCATGAATGGATACCTTAGACAAGATATGAGGAATGGATGTGGATATTCAAGTTACAATTTTTTAGTTTGCAAATAAATATGGGATCATGTCAAAGGTTATCTTGCAGGTAACATTAAATAGCCATTTCATAATTTATTGTTAGCCATTGTCCAAAGAATCTTATGTTATATTTCCAATAATGCATATGAATCAGATGGGAAATTTTTACTCCCCAAATGACCAAATTATTAGCATAAATTCAACTGTATTTTTTGTACATATCCATAAAATTTCCATAATTATATTTATGATCCATACTAAGGTCAAAATCCTTTATTGTAGCTAACAATATTTCCTACCAAATGGTGAACTTTAGAGTGCAATAGATTTCTTATTATAAACTATGAGACTAATATTGGACTTGGTGTTCTCTTTGGACATTTCAAAAGTAGGGGAACTACAAGGAATACAACTTCTAGTGGAGATTTTTGCTAACCTTTAAAAAAAAGGATCCCATTTATTTGTTTATAGTGGAAGTGGGTGGCCATAGGTTTTAGTGGATTTTTTTTAGTGTGCATAAACATACAAACCACACTGGTGCGCTTCACAACCTAAACCACTGGTGCACTAAAATAGTAAAAAATATGACAAACCAGTGCACCTAATTAGGAAGCACATTAAAGTCCAAAAAGGTCGGTGCCATTTCAAAAACTATATAATACTTACTTACCGACAAAACTCAATGGTGCATGTTAACTACATAGACACACCTATGGGTTAAAGAGTAAAATGAAACATTTAAACGACATAAAAACACAAATTCTAATTATTATTAAAATAAAAAAAATTGGTGCTCTCGATCTACCAAGACACAACGACGCGTCTAATGAAACAAAGCACATGTGTCAAAATAGCTAGATGAAAATTTTAAAAACATGTTCATTTTATTTTTGATGGCAAAATTGGTCAATGTGTGAGAATGATGTTAATGCACAGATGCATTGAACAATAACATACACTACTTTATGTAAAAAATAACCCACCCTCAATTGGAAAAAAACCTATTTTCAAATTTTCCAATATGGGGACCCTGGCGTGTTATAAATTCTAAGACACACAAATGCACTACTTAATATATGCATTGACTATAAAAAACAATCTCTTTTCATTTTGAAAAAATAGAAATACCTAACAGTGCTCTTTGTAACGAGAAGTGCAATGGTGCGCCACTAACTTGGGTGCATTGGAATGGGGTTACATAAAAATTACCGGACTGAATTACTTATTTCACTCGACATTTGTCAGTGTGGTAGACCTCCTAGGACCACCTAAGTACTGGTGTCGTACTCTCTAATTGACAGCCCCCGCATGCGGTGCTTATTTGTTGTCATATTTTTCGCATGATTTAGTTCATTAGCGTAGTTAGAATTTTTCCAAATTGGTGGAAAGCATCATTCATTGTGTACGTGGAAACCATGCCTCCCAGGTGGGAAAGATTCTAGGTATTGTCTTTATTACCTTCTCATTAAATTTCTTACTAGAGTAAAAACTGAAATTTCACTTAAATTTGTTATTTTTTAATAATAAAAAATAAAAAATCTACGCGGTGCATGTCGTAACCTCCACTCGCACTGTATTATAGATCCATTATGTGTAAACACAGAGCGCACCAGTAACATGGGATGAATTCAACATTCATGGTGCTTTACCAAAAATTTAATGCACCAAACCATAAAACATTTTTTAAAAATATGCAGTGCTCTATAAATATAATGATGCACCATTAACGATGCATTTGTATATTTAAACAACACCATTTAGTTAGCAATTTTTTTAGGGACACAATGCGTTTGAGGAATAATACGTGTCACCATTGTAACCATTAAATTATTCTTTAAACAAAATGGTCCTCTGTAAATATATTGACGCACCGCTAATGATGCGTCATTATAGATATAGAGCATCGATTACTAAAAATAAAAATTAAGGCCCATAGTGCATTTTAGTATACTAAATGCACCACTTAGAAACCATGAACAATATCTTGAAAAATGCGGTGCTCTTTAGATATGGATGCACTAGCACTGTGATGCATCAATATATTCAAACAACACCGCTTAGTAAACAAAAAAATTAAAGGTCCATGGCGTGTTTGAGTAACCTCAAAGCACTACCTTGAAACCATACACATTATTTTAAAAATGTGGTGCTTTAGAAATATATAGATGCACCAGAATTAGTGCGCTTGTATATAGAAAGAACACCGTATAGAACACAAAATCTTTAGGTGTGTGGTGTGTTTTGGTAAACAAAATGCACCACCACTAAAACCCTAAGCTATTTAAATATAATGACGCACCGGTTTCGGTGCACCAGTATATATAAAGTGCACCATGTAGTGAATAAAAACATGTTTTAATTTTTTAATTTTGTCAGCAATGTCCGTGCTCTATACTACGTATGTGTACACTACTATCGGTGCATCATTCAACACACTAACAAACTAATAAGCATAATTTTTAACATATCAGTGCTCTATATATCTCGACTCACTGTCACAGTGCATATGTTTATATACCACACACTAAAACTATAGAAATCCAAAAACATATATTAATGTATCGAGTTATACATCTTGACAAGAACTTTATAATCAAAACGAGATTTCTAGCTATAAAAACTCATATTTTTGCATCGAAATCACCAAAAAAGAACCCCAAATCAAAAAGTGGTGCTACCACTTTTTTTGTCCAGAGCTAAAATTACAACTTTTTGGTAACCTCGAGTGGTGTCGTTGTAATCAAAACCATAAAATAGACCCCTGAATAAAAAAATGGTAGCACACATACTTCAAGCATTTTTTTTTCTGGGGCTAAAATTACAACTTTTTTGACATTGTTGCTTTAACAGCCAACACATTTGCAATGGAAATGCCAAAATTAACCTACGATTTGAAAAGATGTGCTACCAATAACACATCTTTTCTTTGTCGGGTTACATTTGAAGACTTTTCTAAACCATATCTTGAAAATATTTAAATTTAAAAAAAATCTGTGTAAATATGAAAAAAATACATAACAATTTCAAGAAAAAAATTAACAAATTTTGACCCAAAAAAATTAAAAATGGAAAAATGAAAAAAAAAAGTTTTTAACATATTTTGATGGTTTTTAAATGACATAAAAAAAAACAGAAATGAAATGAAACACATTTACTAAGGTTTAAAAACTAAAAAGATTTAAAAAAAAAAGGTTGGGCTAAAAAGAACAAAAATTAAAAAAAAATAAAAATAAAAAATGAAGCTAACGAAAAAATTAAAACAAAATTAAAAAAATTAAAAATTAAAAAAAAACTTTAAAATTTTATAATTCTTCATATGGGAAGGGCACACAAAGAGGAGGAAGGGAGTGGGTAGCGAGGTAGGTGGGAAGGGGGTGATGTGGGGGTAGTGGTTAGGGGGAGGGGTCAATGGGTAGGATAGGGAGGAGCGTGTGGTGGGGTGGCAGCATGGGGAGGAGCGAGAGGGTGGTGAGGGAGGGTTAAGTCGGTTCTTGGAATCGAGGGTGGACGTATGGGAAGGGGGTGAGAGGGTAGTGAGTGGGGAAGTTGGGTGTTAGCTCGGTTTTCGAAATTGAGTTAGCACCTTCATCATTCTACTATATATATATATTTAATTGGTTTAAAAAATATATATATTTTTAATGGTTTCGGATATACAAGTGGATTTTTTTTTAATTTGTTAAAATTTTGAGATTTTTTCTTTTATGTATTATTTTTTATACATAATATTTTTTTGAATTTAAATATTTTCAGGTCACGGTTTAAAAATGCATGAAAATGTAGCTCGAGAAAGGAAATGGGTGTCATTGGTAGCAAATATTTTTTAGTCGCTAGTTAATTTTAGCCTTTGTGTTGCATAACTCTTGGTTGTTAAGGCAATGATGTCAAGCAAGTCATAATTTCATCCCTAGAAGGAAAAATGTATTCTACCATTTTCAATTTGGGGGTTGATTTTATAATTTCTATTACAACGTCACTGTGCTACACTACTTGGGGTTACCTAAAAGTTGTAACTTTAGCCCCAAAAAAAAATTGTGCTACTAGTAGCACCACTTTTTGATTTGGGGTTGTTTTTTGGTGGTTTTGACGCCTATAAAAAAATAAGAACAATCTCGAGTTCTCGTCAAGATGTATAACTTGTTATGTTTTTTTAAAACATAAACTATTATATTAAGAGGCAGTGGTATAACCAATGTGAAAATACCACAGAGTTTAGATGCCCTTAAAGTAGCGGCAATTCCAAATGCCCTTATGGAAGCGACAAATTCAGGTGGCCTTGTGGAAGCGGAAAACAAAAACTCAAAAAACACCCCATATTGATCGTGTTTTCCAAAAGGAACCTAGAGAGTTTTACACAGAAGGAAACTATACAAAAGCGACTATAGTAAGCAAAACAGATCCAAGAGCAGAGAATACATTATTTAACGATCATTTCCACCATGGCGCGAGGAGGAGCCGAGATGAGCCTCAAATTCCAGCTTAATCACTTTCAGTTCAAGTTTTTCAAACTTAATTTCCAATTCAGTAAGAAACCTGATAAACACCTGTTATGTTTTTTTGATCCCGAGTTGAAACTCCTTCCTTAACTGAATCATGTCTTGATCAACATTCTCCAAACGACGTCCACCCTCCGTGTCCATTCTGTGCAGGAGGCGATTCATTCTTTTCAATTTCTTCTTGATATCCCAAATATCATCTTCAACATGCAGTACAAACGGGGAAGAAGCCGTGGATTCAGAAGAGGAGTCCATTATTACGTAGAGGAACAAAGAACCTACCGTGTATTCAAATTCAACAACCCTACAAATAAACCCACAATGATGAAGAAGGAACCATCCACCACCTTGTATAGTGCTAGGATTTTTGTGCATCATCATTCCAGATGATGCAGGAGTACATGAGAGCTTTGGAAGGAAAGGACTGAGGGAATACAAAATCAAAATGACAGAGGATGGAGTGGACGGGGAGCAAATTTGTACGAACAAACTCCCAACTTCATTTAAACTAGCCCGCGTCGCATGCAAGCACCCACGTGCTAACCCAAAGAACCAGCTCGTGCCATGAGTGAGGATGGGACACGCCATAAAGAGAAGGGGGGGGCACATGGAGGGCCATGAAATAGACCCCAACAAACTTAAGCTCACGGTCATGTAGGCAGTCAGGGCTAAAGGCTTTAGGGAATACGACAGCTAGTCCTGTGATCATTCAACACGAGAACACCTTTATCCAATGAGGAAGCTCGGTTTGCTGGCAAGTCAGCCAACTTGTTATTTTTCCTGAGAACATGAAAAGCTTCGATATTTTGAAAAGAGGAGAAAAAAATTTGGATCTTCTTAATTAGCTGTCCAATCTTCAAATCCTTGAGAGGGCTGCTTGTGTTGAGTGCTAGAATAACAAGTCTAGAATCACTAATCACCACGATGTCATTGATGCCTTGATCTTTAGCAAGGTGGAGACCTTTCCAGAGGGCCAGAGCCTCAGCCATATTGTTTGATTCGAGTCCGAGACTCCACGAATAGGACAATTCCTATTTTCCATCCGGGGAAAAAAGAACCCCGCNGGTGGAGACCTTTCCAGAGGGCCAGAGCCTCAGCCATATTGTTTGATTCGAGTCCGAGACTCCACGAATAGGACAATTCCTATTTTCCATCCGGGGAAAAAAGACCCCCGCCTCCCCTTGTATAACTTGTTATGTTAGAGAATCAACAATGAGACTTTTATGTTAGAGAACAACAAGCGGTGCACGTATGTTTTAAGAGCCTATCATGAATGGTGTGATTATGTCATGGAAGCACTGCTATCTGTGCGTTATTGTTTTTTTGACCACCGATTATGTTTGTGTTTTGTTTTCAGACATAAATTTATTTTCTGGTTTCGATAAATAAAAATGGCTTTAGTCCATTTTTTAATACCTTTTTAAGTATGCGTATATGTGTTTACGTTTCTAATAAAACTTATATGTGAATTAGGGACATGAGTAATGAGGCCATCAACATGAGCAATAGTAATGCCTCGACTTGCATAATGTTGTACGAGAGTGGGAGGCCCAGAAGAGGGAGAGGGATTTGCTCCCTCCTTATTACACCATGGCGTGTGCCCACTTACAAATTGTTGGCCTCCTGAAGTATTATGAGGAGGGTACATGGTTGAGGGGCTAGTCATAATTACTAAGGTTATTGATCTGTCACTGGGATAAGCATCGACATGTATTCGGGATGGGTCTTGATTAATGGTTCCATCCCATATAGGTAGACATTTATTTCATTATCTAGCTATCTAGGAGAGGGAAGGAATTTTTCCTTTTCCCCGATGTCCTGCCCAAATTGTGGAAACCACTTAGCTAGAATATGTTTAAAGACATGTTAGTGAGGATGTCACTGCCCATGATGGCTTAATTTAGTTAGTTGGTGTCTAGTTTTGCATAACTTATGTTGTTGCAGAGGACGTTAGGTTCCTCTTGCTTTATGTCACAACATTAACCCACTACACTATTGACGGGAAACACATTAGTTACCCGTTATTATATTATGTTGATTCTTTTGTGCAGAGTCCCCAATGCATTAGGTGTTATTCCATTTTATGTGATAATTTTGTTTTGATTTGGATCATTGTCGTGCCATGTTTGATGGGAGGACAAACATCCCATTTTCTTCTGAGTTGTTTGGTTTATTTTTTGAGAGGTTTACGGTCACTCGACTATCATTGACTGTCACCCTCCTAGGACTATGATCAAGGTGTATATTCACATGTGGGGGTATATTTTTCCCAAGAGGGTCCAACTAGAGTTCCCATGTAGGATCACTACAGAGACATTGAAGTTACTTTCCAGTGAGGACGATCACACCCTAGATATTGTGCCATAGCTATATGTAGGGATGGATTGGTGAGGATGTCACACCATTGTATTTACCTAGGATGATCCACCAGATGATAGAGGTAATATTAGCATTATTACCTCTATAATCTGGTTGCATTTTACTGCCTAATTTAATGCATATGTAATTTACTAAAGTATTTTCTTTCAATTATTTAATTAAATTGTCTAATTATTTTTATGTACTATTTTGTAGATATTGGCACTAATGATGATGAAGAATCTCTCTAACAAGATGAGGACATGGATGAAGCTGAGGATTTTCCTCATTTACAGATATTTGGCTTGCAACATAGGCCACATAGTATATTCTTCCAGAAGGTGGCAGATAAATTATCTGCACTATTGGTCCAGTAGAGAGTGTGCCATGTTTAGGCCAACTAGATGCTACGGGACTTATACTTCTCAGTACATGATATGGAATCATTGATGCATCATATTGTCGGTGTCGCTAGCCTACTATAGAGGTGGAGACCTTCTAATAACCCTTCATATTTCGATGACGATGCTGGTGGTGCTCCACCTCCTTCTCCACCACCTCCTCCTTCTCTTGGATGATCTAAATCACCACCACCCCCTCCTCTTGGCGGAGCTGACCCACCACCACCACCACCACTTCCTCCTCCTCCTCCATCTTGTCCTCCTCCTAGAAGAGCCAACCAACCACCATATCCTCCACCATGTATTCCTCCATCTGTTGACAAAGCACCCTCTTGTCCTCATCGACTCGACGCACCACCATCTCCTACTCCACAGGTCGATGAAACACCCTCTCCTTGTCACTGAGATAACCCTCCACTGTCTCCTCCATAGGTTAATTAACCATGCTCACCTCCAAAATAAGTATACCGACCACCATGTCCTTCTCATCTAGTCGACCCTCCACCACCTCCTACACCATTGGTTAATTTGATAAACACAATAGCTACATCCAGTTGTATAGATCCCCACATATATATTCAAACGTTTATTTCTAAATTTTTAACTAGTAGAGGTATTGATGCCTCTAGCTCTATTGTTGGAGGTATTGATGCATCTAGATCTATTGGTGCAGGTATTGATACCTCTAGCTCTAGTAGTGGACCCACGAGCTCATAGTAGTTATTGAGCACATGTATATATTTGACTTTTATATTTGACTTGAGTTGTATATTTGAAATATATTATGATTTTTGTATTATTGTTCATATATATTATGCGTGTTTCATATCTCATTGATGTTGATGTTGATGTATATCATGTTCATGTCGTTCATGTATATTTATGTCTTTTCATTTTATGTTGACGTTGTTTCATTTATAAAATATATTGCATATCATGCTGATGTTGATGTTGATGGATATCATGTTGATGTCGTTCATGTATATTTATGTATTTTCTTGTTATTGTTGATTGTTATTTCATATATAAATTTTTATTTTGAAAAAAACTTTTTATTTTTTATTTAATATAGTTCAATGAAATTTATATCCTAAAATAATTTTATTTAAATTTAAAGAGTATGGATATAAGTGCAAATTAATGACGTTTTTTTAGCATGTAAGAAATAATAGTAATTTGAAAAAACAAATATATATTGACTACACATATATCTTGAGGTACCTAATCAATAAACATGTAAAGAAGATGTTTATGTTAATGTGTTTCAGTACAACCTACATGATATAATCAATATATTAAAATTGTAACAAATATACACGACAAGAAATAATAAAATATATAATTAAAACATCTAATAGTACTGAAATTTATATAAATTATAAACCATAAGTTATTCTAGTGGCTTCATGGATTAAATGCATATCTTCTTAAGGTTGATTTAGTGTGAATTTAATGTACATTCAAAAGATTATGTGGAATTATAGAAACAAATTTGTTTAAAACGATTTCAATGTTTTTAGTGCGTCGTTACTTTCTTCGTCTTTCTCTAACAAAATTGTTGTCTTTATATTAAAAAACACATGAGTTGAAGAATCAATAATGTTGTCATTGTTTTGTCTTGGTAAAGTCACAAATAGTATTAGTTATCATTGGATGATATTATTATAATTCCACTCTTATATTAAAAATCATTGAACACTTCGAATTTCAAATTAATACAACTTATATGTTGTAGAAACATATAACATGTAAATATCCTAATGTTATAAAACATGATAAGTAAATCATACTCATTGTCATTCACATTAAAAACGTGTTGCTCTACATTCAACATACAATAAATTCATTTAATATATAAACTACTTCCATTACACAATAAAAAACCATTAATCATAATTTTACATCCAATACATAAAATAAATGTGTGACCACCCAAGATTGGATCGAATCATCAATAAATGATAGTTATTTTTTCATATACAACATCATAAAATGAAGAAAACAAAATTCATCAAACATAGACTAAAACTTGATTCACTAGCATTTATGGATTTTCTTAGATTGGATTCCCAAGGTTATGGTAAGGTGTTTATGAGAAAAGCAAATTATATCAACGTGAGATCAAAATAATGGTTAATTTTACATAAGAACACTAAATTTGAGTGAGACTGTATATGCATTAAAAACATATAATTACTTAATTCATTTTTAGTTCTCATCACAAGGAATTAGGGGTATAGAAAAATATAAACAAAACATAACCTACATGTCTAATTTTCAAACAAGGAGAAACTCAATGTGAGATGCATGTGAAATTCCATATGGAATAGTATATCTAATTTGTGGATTGTTCCAACAAGACAGACAAGCCCTTATTAATGGTGTTTTTTAACAACACAAAAAATGACTACATCATAATTTGAGGAATCTTCTAAATAAATGAGATTCAAGTTGCCACTCCAATATCTTCTCTTTTGTCTAATTCTTCATATAGTTTCATAGTTCATACAAATATATTTTGAACATAAATAAAAAACCATCTATTCTATTCTTAGGCTTTCTTAGTATAACATATTCTTACTCTTACTAGTCATGGTTCCCCTACGATGTTTTACAAATATTTCATAGATATAATTATAGCCATCTAGTTTTATTTGTCTTGTATACTCTTAAGTACTTTGAAACAATTGGAAAGGATCCATTTTGTTTTGATGGAGATGAATATTTTCCCAATGTGTGATTAAATTCTTTACAATAAAAATAAATAATCACCTTAAAATCATCGTTTATGTCCTTATAACCCATCAAACTAGACACAAATCCACCAAGTTTTTGTTTGCGTGAATGATGTTATATTTAAAAAGAAGTTTTAGTCCTGTTTTCCGGAACATGAAGACTGCCTCTAAGTTTGGACCATTTTCAATCCATTAATCACACATTATTGACACTCCCTTAAAAATCTATAGTAGGTTTTGATTTAAAATAAAGGAGAAGATGGAGTGTATTGTGTTAACTTTTGTTGTTACACATAAATAAGTTATACTATGTTCATGGGTGCTTCATGTCTTGTGCGACGCATTGTGTGTTTACTAATATTGGTTGTATTGTGATGGACATACAAATGATATTGGAACACGATTTCAACACAAATTTTCTTTCGTTTTTCAAGATACTCATTCTCTTGCTTTATGTTGGCATTGCATTTGCATAAAAATTGTGTTCTCTTTGGAACATGCATGTTTTATTTTCGATAACTTTAGTTCCATTGTCTCCTTGTTAAAAAAATAGTGAAGGCTATGTATCCAAGCCAATGAAAACCATTTTATTATTATTGAGGATGTTAAGACTACATTTGGTGTTTGCATGTTCAAAACTTATAACAACTTTGACCACACCAAGGAAGTTAATTTATTAATTGGTATATATAATTTTTTAAGTAATACAAGTAATTAAAATAAAGTCATATATTTCATATGGGTATACATACGGATATATCATATTATTGAGGTAAATTTATTGTGTCAAAAGGTACTTTCTATAGTTCATTATGAAAGAGATTGCAACATTAATCTCCTTGGTCTCATCCATAATATTTACATAAACTAAAAATAGAGAAATAAAACTTAATCAATTAAATAATAACAATGGTAAAACAATCCACAAACATTTATATGTACACAGACATATAAACTAGCATAATAATAATAATATATTATTATTATTATAAACTTGCACCTAAAAATAACACTTTGTAAATATGAAAAGTCCATTTGCATGATCTCTTGTATCTTTTTGAAAAACAATAATATTACTAAACACAATGCATCTAGTATGTTGAAACATTACAACAAACATTTTTTAGAAGCATGTAATTTTTTTCTTCTGATAGTACACATGCAATCAACCACTTTGTAAAACAAATCTGGAATTAAGTAATACATTAATATTAAACCCACCAAAAATCCAAAAATACAATTACTCAATCACAAGCTTTTTAATTACCTTCTAATTTCTTAGTGGGAAACTAAGAAGTATGTACATTAATTCTTAACCCGAGGTTCATTGGGAACTTGTGAGTTATCATGCACTATATGTGTAGACTGCAATATCCTCTTACATTGGTTTATATATTGTGAAGTTGTAGTTCAATAATATTACTTACAAACAATGGTATGAATAGTTACACAGTATCTGCAAGGGATTAGCCAACCAAACAACTACTAAAACTAGTTGTAAGGAAATTGAATCACACGACAAGAAAATAAATTCACACCATGCTTGAAAGTAAATTCACAACACTTTTTGACATAAAGGTAAATTACATTAATGAAACCTAAAAGTTATCCTTTCCAAATACAAGTTACTCTTTTTAATCCAAAGAAGTAAATATGGTCATTGCATTAAGAACAAGGATTGTAAAATAAACATTTAAATCACTGATATACGGACTGAAATTACATTACATAAATACACTACATAATAAGAGATGCAAAACTAGTTAATGAAAACATAGCAACGGAATAAACTACATGATCTTAAAATAAATAAAATCATAGTATAGATTATTATCAATCTAATATCTATTTTGAATCACAATTAAATTATAGTTTACTCCATCATTTTTTGGACTATTGCTCTAAGAGTTCTCTTCCATAGAATGGAGAACAAACTCTTATTTATGCATGAGATTTCCACAACAAATAATAAATGAAGATCCAAAATATCCCCAACAAAATGATAATAATTTGGATCTCAAATCCAATTCAAAGCTTATTCTGATATCTTTGCTAAATCCATGTTATTTAGGATACCTTGAAGTCAAATTCGAATATAGGGATGTGAGCCATAATAGCATGCCCAAAACCCATCCCAAATGAATCATAACAGCATTTATCTTGTTAGGTTCATCATATATTACATAGAGGTTTTCAAATCTTTGTAAATAAACCAAATATGCACCACCATTTTGTCCCTTTCAACTTCAAATAATTTAACATCATAATTTGAGACATATAAGAATGATAGAAATAATGGATTCATAAAAATCCATTACCCCCAATGAATATCTTTCTCCAAGGTGGCTCATGGTTGGTGGCGGTCGACTCTCGCTTCTGCAATACATGAATCTAAAGAAGTCGACATTGAGTTATTATTTAAAGATAAATACAAAGTATACTAATATTTCCTAATGTCAATCTAAATTCAATAAAATACTTATAAATGCAAATGAGAATCGCTTTAAACAAAAATCCCGCAAATAGCAATTAAAAGGATTAATAAAGTGTCATGGGTAAGTAAAATAGGGAGGAGAGGATGTGAAAAGAGGACATTGATGCGACCCCTCACTCAATGATGTTTTTCTTGTGCCCTAAGGGGGCATCTAAAGGTAGTCCCAATGCACACTTTTTACGAGCATTTGGTGGTCTACAAAAGTTATAGTTTAATAACAACTCATCATAGGGAGACAAACTATGTCTTGCATGCACAACAACAAATTTGGATGCCTTTTTTTCCATAAGGAACTATTTTTATTATAGTGTTTCGTAAATGAAAAGTTTGCACTAAACATTGAGCACCTACAACTATTTATGAACCATGCAATGTTCCCATGAGTGTGTGGACAACCATCGATATATAACATCTTCTTCCTGTTAAAGTTTCCCAAATCACAACCATTCTTGCACATACTATACATGGAAATGATATGTTTGTATTTAACAATATTCAAGTAATCAAATTGACTATAAAGAGGACCACAATATGACATAAGTGCTACTCACTGTTTGGGAGGAACAAACACATGTGAAAGGATAAACAACCCAATACTTGCATCATTTATTTTAGACTTTGAGATCATGTAATTGTTACCACAATAAGAGATTTCCTCCCCAACATTGGGCACAAGAAAGGAAGATGACCAAGTGCCATACAAAGCGCGATTGTAACAGGTTTGGTATTTACTTTGTAGATGTATGGGAAGAGAGAAGTCGTCACTACCCTCCAACAATTGAATAAACCTTTATCTGTACTTGGACATTTTTGCTCTTTTCTCATACAAATTTTTGGATCTCCTTATAGAGATGTTTTGGGTAGTATTGATTTCATATGTCGTCTCACTAGAACTCTTAGTTTAATCAGTAGAAGAAGACTGGTAGGTCAATTTAGGATGAAATGTGATTCATTTGGCTTCCAACTTTTCAAAGAATGAGCATATGGAAGTGTCCCTATGTGTATTTTATATTTCACCTATTGGATAATTGACTACAATGGGGGGTATTAGACTACAAAATTTGGGTAGTTGATCATTAATATAATGGGACAATGTGACACACATAGAGTTCACCTTCAACCTTTTACATTTTGAACAAATACACACTACTCAGGTGTCATAAAAGAGATCTAGTTTATACTGAAGTGCCATTGGTTCAAGATGGTTATTGGATGATATCATGTTATAGTTGACGGGGTAAAGTGGCCTTCCATTTTCATCTACCATATGCATATGATATGTTTCTCTAAATAAGACCTTGCAACTTTTTTGGAGTGGTGGAATATCATGTGCATTCGAACTTGATCTAGAATCAATATCCTACAAAAGTCAATGCAAAACTATTCAAATGCATGTGAAAAAACAACATAAATTCATATAGATAATAAAAATATAAATAAATATAGACTGACTGGTGATAAAAACAAAGAACTTGAACTTGGAACAATATGGAATGAGATGGAATTTGAAGAATTTATCATTTTATTTATTTCTATTTTTGTTCCTGCGGTTGGGTAAAAAATACAATCAATACATGTCTTCATTATTAAAATAAATAAATTGGGAAACATGCAACATTATGTTGTTTTAGAAAGTAATTGGTGTGTCACAAATTGCACTTTAATAAGAAAACCGTATTGATGCATTATTTCAAGATGCACACTGACTACAACATCCACAACCAGTACATCTGCAAGAGACAAACCTCCACGAAGTTTCAATTGCAGAAGTTTACACTTTCATTTTTTTTATGTGTCATATTTTCACTTTAACAAAACAAACACAGCGTTGCACTTTAATAAAACAAACACACTAGTACATTATTTCAATATGCACACTAACTAAATCTCTTCAACCACCTTCACAAAGTTTTAATTGTGGAAGTTTACACATCCATTTTTGTTGTTGTTGTGTCACTGGTGCTCTTAAGGTAGTAATATGCATTGATGTGCTACTATCTACTCAGTGCACTGTAATCTCAACCAAAAAATTGTGAAATTCCTATTTTGATTTTTCCTATTGTTTATGTGATGTCCTTTTATGATTATAGCACATTGGTGTGATAGTTTGTGAGTGGCACACCAAATTCATGATTGATAATAAAAAAGAGATGCACATATTTATCATTAATGGGTCAAAATATGAAATAAAAAAGAGTGAGAAATTAATTTCAAGACATTGAGCTTATAAATAAAAAGAAAACCCTAATTCTTAAACCTTAACTACCCAAAAACTTGAGGAATTAATTATGCAAGAGAGATTTTCCACGTAAGAGTTTATAAAGACAAATTTACTAGAAGATAAATTTTGTAAAGGATCATTGTGGACACATACAACTCTGTAGAGGAGACATTTGAAGTAAGTATTCCTTTGATAGAATACAAAATGGAATAAATTTTATATGTTTTTGTAGAAAATAGAGGATATAAGAGTTACTTTCAATGTTGTGAACCTTTGTGTTCTTATTCCTTTAGAGTTGCCTTTATTACTGGATACCCTAGGGTTCTTCTTGCTTTCTTTTTGTGAATTCTATTTCTCTTTCTATTTCACAATAAGATTTGACTTTTAGCAATGTAAATTTCTTGGTTATATATAATAGTATCTGGGGTTTTGGGTCGCTCTTGGATTAAGATCATAATGCGATTCAATTTGAACCTGACCTGTCGAGACTGTCCTTGTCATATTTTTTTTCAAAAACACTTTTTTGTTTTGTTTTGTGCTGTGCATGTTTTATAAATGTCGCATTGGTGCATCTATATTTCGTTGACACACCATTTTTTTCAAATGGACATACCTTTATTGGTATGTATTATATAAAATATATGCATTGGTGCATTATATCATATAAGGCACACCGATGCTGAATTTATATACTTTGCGCACGGACTGCCCCAAATACATTTTACGTAAATTTATTTACTTTTATGTAAAAAACTATTTTATAATTTGTATTTCATTATGAAAGATGTTTATTGATAAAAAATGGTTGATCAAATATCACTGATTATAAATCACAACTAAGGGATTGAGGGAAATACATTCGACACAAAGAATATGGCAAGTTTTTTGTAATTTTAATAAAAAAGAGTAATATATTGGAATTATTTGTATGTTTAAACAATGTGTATTGGTTTATGCTTGTCATGCAAAGCAAAAATTAAAAGACACTCTATAATATTGTTTGTTTAAGGTGAGGAGTAAAAAATATTTAAGAAATTATTGCAAACTGAAGAATTGTGTATCAAAAGGTGATTAACATGAGGTGTTACTTTGACTTCTTACTAACAATGCTTCTCAACAATAATTGCTATCTTGTTTCAAAGTTTGGATTTCAATTTTGTTGAATGTGGTGCAAGGACAAAGAACGAGGAACTAAGATGCCCTAAAAATAAAAATTAAGAAGAATGTAAATGATGATGATTTGATCATTAATTCAACCGGAGTGGTGATGGAAGTTAATAAGAGGGGGATTTTTTTATATATAAAACTCTGAGGTATTTAGTGGAAAAAACTATAGACATAATTTTCATTTACAGTACAAAAATAAATCCAATGACCCTAAGAATCAAGTTATAAGTAAATTATAAGAAATATTTCTAGAGAAGTTGGCACTAAGACTAGTGAGACTTGCAATTGGAAAGATATACAACAACAAAACAAATCATTAAAATATATTATTACTCAAAATGTTTTCTATAATATGTATGTACTATTCGAAAACATAATTGGTTAGTATACTTATTTTCATATAAATATTTATTGTTTTTTTCATTGTGTTTTTCATTTCTCAAGAATATCGCTAAAATTCCAAAGGAAGAATGACCCAATATCCGAAATATTTTGGTAGGGATGTCAAAAAAGGTGTACCATGAGATGGTCAAAGAAATGAACATTATCACATCACAGGAGGAGCCATCCCAACAACAATGTGCATCAAACGTATGTAATCATTGTTTTAGTTTAAATGCGCATAGCATTTAATTATCACATGAAATACTAATTTTTGATTGTTTTGTTGTAGCAGAAATGAAAAGAAAATGGCACAAATTCAACTCTTACAAGAAGGCAAAAAATGGTTGGTTTCAAGTTTGTGAGTACATGTGGGTTGTTTCAGATTTTATATTTGGTGTTATGTTCATATCTTAATTAATTTAAAATTGTGCATGGATTTTTCCTAATAGGTTCTAACATACAATGAAGATCCATCCGATCATTTGATTGACATTGGATTAAGTAATTAAGGGTTGTTAGTATATGTTGGGATATCAATGGTTAATTGAACAATTTGTAAGTAGCTATTGTTTTATGTTCTTATTTTATGATTAATGGAACTATAAGAAAACATTAATTATATATATGCTTTGTCATGGTGTTTAAAAATCACAAGAAACAAAATATGGAGTCAAGCCAACAAAGGATTTATTGACACATGTCATGAGGAATGGTTTTGAAAATATATTTGAAGTTTACGATTCAATCATTGAATTGTTACACCTTTTCATTTACATAGTTATGTGCATTACATAATATATAAATGTAGATATACTCATTGTTAGCACCTGTGCTAAATTTTGAAGATTTTTACAAATGTGTTAGCACTATTTTGGGCTAAGTAGTTGGCAAGGGATTAGGTCAGTGAAAGGAGGAATAAGGTCTGAAAATTTCTTATCATAGGACCTTGAAGGATGTTAATAAGGTTTTACAGGTATTTTGAGGGGTCATTCCTAGGTTGGAAATGCAAAGTAATTGAGAAAATTTATAGATTTGAAGCTTGCATATGTGTGTAACTGAGAAAATTCGTTCCATGTTATATAGTGACAAGGATGAAGGGTTTAAATGCATAAGTGAAGAACATCAACGGCTGTTAATAATTCTACCAAGGTAAGATGTACAAGCTTGAGGGATTTTGGTAAGGGTAGGGATGGGTTAAATTATAGGCAAAACTAGCCGTTGGATGGATAGACGAAGATAGATCCACGGTGGAAATTAATTCTGCTAGGACAACCTAGACGGACTAAGGAACTTTTCAAAATTTTGTGGAATTGCTTAATGGTAGGCATGTTTCAACAGAGGAGATCTAATCGAAGTTTCGATCTACAATGGAGAACGATTCCGCAAATCCAACATGCACTGAGAAAAAAAAATATCCAACTTCGCAGAATTGGGTAGAGGCCACAAGTTTCAATGACCCAGATTACCCTGGCCTCAGATCTATGATGGAGATGGAATTCGTCGGTCCAACTTGCGCGTCACGATCAACTTTTTGAAATCGATGGAATTAGGTAGGGGCCGTAGGTTTCAACGACCCAGATCTACCCCCCCTCAAGATCTACTACAGGGGTCAATTCCGCTCCCGCAACATGCATGTGGATAACCTTTCCCTTAGATCAGTGGAATTCGTTAGGGGCCGCAGGTTTTAACGGTTAGGATCAGCTTCCGATTCCAAATCGACGAAAACGATGGATTTCACTAATGCAAGGTGCACGACAGATAATAATGGTTAGGTTCGGTGTAATATGGTGGGAGCTGCAAGATCTAATGACCACGATGAAGATACAGTTAAGATCAACGATGGAGGCATATTCTGCTGAGGAAAGTTGCAAGGAAAATAAGGAGGACAGTATAATAGAAAAAAAGACCGATGGAGTCAAATAAAGAAGGTTCGACAGTGCAAGATGAAGGAGGGCTGGATGAATGGATAAGAACTATTTCCCCCAAAGAAGGTGCAAGAGATATATTAGAGAAGAATAATATAACAAATGTGTGCACATGAATTTAGGGCACTCGTATGATTCTGTGCATTGGATAGCGAGAACATGACTGTGTAGAAAGCGACCAGCTAGGACAAGCCTCATCAAGCTACTTGTCAAAAGAACAGGTAGGCCACATTTTGTCCATTCCACATTGTATATAAGATGGTTGAGGTGGAAGGGTTAGTTGACCAAAACTTGAAATATGAGAAAATTGAAGAATTCTTTGAAGACAGAGATTCTGAGATTTTTCAAAACCATACTACTGAATGGACCCATAGAAACTGTAAAGAACAAAATGAAGCTACTCAGGGACGAAGAGCTAATATGAATGGTGTCTATAAGTCATTTTCCACCTTTTCTCCACTAACCAAACCTTGAATTGCCCCGAGTTCATTGACTGGTGCTCCGGTAGTTACTTTTCTTTTGAGAAGGTAATCATGGACACCTCTAGGTCTAAAATACTTTGCCTGGTCAGCCCCCTCGTCACCAGGAACACATTCTTCGTTCCTGAAGAGTTCAGTAAAAAATAAAGAATACAGTGAAGAAAGCATTGTCCAGTGTTTTAGAGAGGAAGCTGTTGAAAAGAAAGAGTCATTCTTTAAGGTCTGTTTCAAACCTGATACCCAGCTAAAAAATCACCCTTACCCTTTAGATGTCGATGATTTCAATGAGGAAACATAATGCGTCACAACCCTCCTGAGTCAGTTTTTAGGGATGGATACCGAAAAATACGTCACAAAGTCCATGATAAGTTTACCGTTCACCCTGAGCACCTGCCTAGTCGACTCAGAGGAGCGCAGCTAGCCAGTCCAAGTTTCTTGCCTCAAGTTTGATGAGTTCCTAGCTGAGAACATTCACTCTCAGCTAGTGGATTTAACTAGGACCAGAACTTTTATGTTTCAATCCTACTTGTTGAGAATGTTTCTGTCTTTCAACGAAGAGAAACTTCAACTTCCGGAAATGATGATCACAGAGGAAATAAACAATGATTAGACCAAATTCATGAAATTTTTGATGACACGAGTGTATGGTGCCTTTTTCTAGAAACACCTACCTAGGGTGTTTCCTGAGATGAAGGAAACCTTGCAATCCTCCCTTGACAAGAGGATTGGGGATTGGTTCTTGTCAGAACAAGGTACAATAATCAGGCTATATGGATTTTTCCACCAACCTTACAGACTGTGTACCTTTTTGACTCTTAGGGTGTTCTCTTTAGAGATAATCAAACAAAGGCTGCTAGTGGAAAATGAACACTTCTTGAGTTTCACTAAGCCTTCAGAAATTAAATTTCCCTGGGCCATAGGCCCATTTATCATAAAAAACAAGGCTTCTCTCCCACTAATAGAAAGTCTGACAAGAGGGATGGGGTTCCCTACTGAGGCTGCCATCAATTACGATCCCCATCACATTATATCAAACAGAAGGTAAGCCAACAAATAAGCCCTTTGAACACCATGAGGTGGCATGCTTTCTTGAGGCTTCGAATTGGTCAGATTACCCCTAGAAGAAGCAGGGAGATGATGGTTTGGAGGAGGACCCCACTTCTCCAATGCAGGGAAACAAATCACCTCCACATGACATTTCAAGACTGGGAAATGATTATGCAATTTATATAGGAGCATATCTTGTCAAGATTTGGGGTTCCTAGGAAGACAATCATTGATAATGCTGCGGCATTCAAGTAAAACAAGATGGTTGAATTTTGCTTGAAGTATCACATACAACTCGAGCATTCTACAACCTACTATCCACAGGGAAATGGGTTGGCAGAATCTTCAAATAAGAGCTTGATGAGGATCATCAAAAATCTATTGCAGGACAACAAGAAGTTCTGGCACAAAAAAATGACTCATGCTTTGTGGGCTGATAGAATCGGTGTAAAGAAATCCATTGGCACCTCACCATTCTAGCTGGTTTATGGTTCTGAGGTAATTTTTCCCAGTTCCCTGAGCTTGTTGGCGAAGAAATTGCTATAGGAAGAGGAAAGTGAAACCCATCCAACTCAGAGGAGGATGTATCAATTGATTGAACTGCAGTAACAAAGTGAGCAATTTTTTGACAAAACTCAAAAATTTTAGGAGAAAATGAAAGAGATTTTTGACAGGAGGAAAAAGCCTGATGATTTCCATATGGGGGATGTAGTTTTGCTTTGGGATTCACCACATGAAGATAATGGGAAGCATGGTAAGTTTTATCACCTATGGAAGGGCCCTTACAAGATTTCATATTTCATAGGAAAGAATGCTTACATACTGGAAGAGATGGAGGGTGATCTGGTATCTGGAGCTCCTGTAAATGGGAGGCTCCTCAAGCACTATTTTCTGTAAAGTAAGTTCGGTTCCGTGTCATTGTAAATATTGTTTCTTTTTAACATTGCATGTGTGGAAATCTCTTTGACAGACTTAAATCCCGACATGAAGGCAGTAAGGTCCCCAAGAGGAGTTGTCATTTGGTTTTTATTTTTAGGAAAATTTAAAGTTATAGGCACTAGAATTTTTTTTGAGGGTTTCAGGAAAGCTTGGGATCATCCCAATGGATTAGGAACTTGGTCTACAGATTTGTTTGTTGCCTCACAAGGTGGATAACATCCCCGAGTTGGAGAAGCTATTAGCACCTGTCCTAAAATTTTGAAGATTTTTACATATGTGTTTGCACTATTTTGGGCTAAGTAGTTGGCAAGGGATTACGCCAATGAAAGGAAGAATAAGGTCTGAAAATTTCTTATCATAGGAACTTGAAGGATGTTAATAAGGTTCTGTAGGTATTTTGAGGGGTCATTCCTAGGTTAGAAATGCAAAGTAATTGAAAAAATTTATAGATTTGAACCTTGCAGATGTGTGTAAGTGAGAAAATCCGTTCCAGGTTATATAGTGACAAGGATGAAGGGTTTAAATGCATAAGCAAAGAAGATCAATGGCTGTTAATAATTTCACCAAGGTAAGATATATAGGCCTGAGGTATTTTGGTAAGGGCGAGGATGACTTAACTTACAGGAAAAATTAGGCGTTGGATGGATATAGGAAGATAGATCCACGTTGGAAAATAATTCCGCTACGACAACCTACACGGACTAAGGAACTTTTCAAAATTTTGCGGAATTGCATAAAGGTAGGCACATTTCGACGGAGGAGATATAATTGGAGATTGGATCTATGATAGAGAACGATTCCACAAATCCAACATGCACAAAGAAAATGAAATATCCAACTCCGTAGAATCAAGTAGAGGCCACAAGTTTCAATGACCCAAATTACCCTAGCCTCAGATCTACGACAGAGATGGATTCCGCCAATCCAACTTGTGTGCCGTAATCAACATTTTGAAATCGGCTAAATTTGGTAGGGGCTGTAGGTTTCAAAAACCTAGATCTAACCCCACTCACGATCTACGACAAGGGTCAATTTCGCTCTCGCAACATGCACGCGGACAACCTTACCCTCATATCAACAAAATTCGTTAGGGGCCAGAGGTTTCGACGGTCAGGATCAGCTGCCGATTCCATATTGATGGCAAGGATGGATTCTATTGATGCAAGGTGCACGAAATATAAGAATGGTCAGGTTCAATGAAATATGGTGGGAGCTGTGTGATCCTACATCCATGATCAAGATACGGTTAATATTGACGGTGGAGGCGGATTTTGCTGAGGAGATCTGCAAGTAAAATAAGGAGGATGGTATAACAGAGAAATAGATCGATGGAGTCAAAGAAAGAAGGATCAATGGTCCAAGGTGAAGGAGGGATGGATGAATGGACGAGAACTATTTCCACCAAAGAAGGTGCAAGCGGTATATGAGAGAAGAATAATATAAGAAATGCATGCATGTGAATTTAAGGCACTCGTATGATCCTGTGCATTGGATAGCGAGATCTGAACTGTGCAGAAAGTGACCAACTGGGAAAAAACCCGTCAAGCTACTCATCAAAAGACTAGGTAGGCCATGTTTCTCCATTACACATTGTATATAATATGGATGAGGTGGAAGGGTTAGCTAACCAAAAACTGGAAGACGAGAAAATCGAAGAATTCTTTAAAGACATAGATTCTGAGATTTTCAACACCATACTACTGAATTGACCCATATAAATGGTAAAGAACAAACTGAAGATACTTAGGGACCAGGGACTTGATATGCACGGTGTCTATAGGTCATTTTCCACCTTGTCTCCATAGACCAAACCCTGAATTTCCCTGAGTTCATCGATTGGTGCTCTGCTAGTTACTCTGCTTCCGAGAATGTAATCATGGACACCTCTAGGTCTAAAATCCTTTCCCTGGTCATCCCCCTCGTCATCAGGAACACGTTCTCTGTTCCTGAAGAGTTTATTCAGAAATATAAAGAATACAATGAGGAAAGCATTGTCCAGTGTTTTAGAGAGGAAACTATGGAAAATAAAGATGCATTATTTAAGGTCTGTTTCAAACCTGATACCCAATGAAAAAATCACCCCTACCCTTTAGATGTTGATGATTTTAATGAGGAAACACAATGCGGCACAAACCTCCTGAATTATTTTTTAGGGATGGATACCGAAAACTACGTCACAGAGTCTGTGATGAGTTTACTGTTCACCCGAAACACTTTCCTAGTCGACTCAGAGGAGCCTAGCCAGTTAGTCCAAGTTTCTTGCCTCAGGTTTGACGAGTTCCTAGCCAAGAACATTAACTTTCAACTAGTGGATTTCCCTAGGACCAAAACCTTTAGATTTCAATCCTACTTGTTGAGAATGTTTTTGTCTTTCAACGAAGAGAACCTTCAACTTCCGGAAATGATGATCACAGAGGAAATAAACAATGATTACACCAAATTCATGAACTTTTTGGTGACATGAGTGTATGGTGCCTTTTTCGAGAAACAAATACCTAGTGTGTTGCATGAGATGAAGGAAACCTTGCAATCCTCCCCTGACAAGAGGATTCAGGATTGGTTGTTTTTAGAACAAGGTACAATAATCATGCTATACGGATTTCTCCACCAATCTTATAGACTGCATTCCTGTTTTGACTCTTAGGGTGTTCGCTTTAGAACTGATCAGAAAAAGGCTGATAGTCGAAAATGAACACTTCTTGAGTTTTAGGAAGTCTTCAGAAATTATATTTCCTTGGGCCATAGGCCCATTTATCATAAAAAACAAGGCTTCTCTCCCACTGATAGAAAGTATGATAAGAGGGATGAGGTTCCCTACTGAGGCTGCCATCGATTGCATCACATTATATCAAATAGAAGGCAAGCAAAAAAAATAAGCCCATTGAACACCATGATGTGGCAGGCCTACTTGAGGCTGCAAATTGGTCAGACTACCCCCAAAAGAAGTAGGGAGATGATGGTATGGAGGAGGACCCAACTTCTCCAATGTAGGAAAACAACTCACTTCCACCTGACACTTCAATCCTGGGCCCAGTAGCAGAAAAGGTTACACCTTTGGTTAGTGTCTCTGAGAATTCCAACGAGAGGGACTTCTCTGATGTCATGGATATAGAGGAGGAGGACACAACCAACACACCAAAGAAACAGAGGTTGGATGATTCAGGGAAGCTGGTACAGGTAGCTGGTGGGAAAGGAAAGAAGAAGCAAGTAAAGGTCAAAGGCCTTGCCTTTGAGGTTCAAGAATATGAATTTATTGAGAAACCTGAAGGATCAACAAACAAATATAGGTCCAAGACTGATTTATTGTAAAAATACAAGGAGAAAAAGGACATCACTATGAATGAATCTCTCAAATTATATGTATAGGTGAGGAAAGCTTGTGGTCAGATGAAGATCAATCTGGATGATATTCCTGTTCCATATATGATCCACCTTCATAAGCAGAAAGGGGATATTATTCACACTGATTTGCTGAAGTCAACTCTCAAGATTTCCAAGTTGCAGATTAGCAAGATTAGAATTGAAAACCAACCGAGACAAGACAAGGTAGAGAACAGGGCCCACCAGGCTTAGATCAAGAAGCTTCAGACATACTTGTTGCTGGCTGAAAATCAAGCTGATATTCCTGTTCCAAATATGATCCACCTTCATAAGGAGATAGGGGATATTATTCACACTGATCTGCTGAAGTCAACTCTCAAGATATCTAAGTTGCAGACTAGCAAGAGTAGAATTGAAAGCCAACTAAGACAAGAGAAGGTAGAGAATAGAGCTCACCGGGCTCAAATCAAGAAGCTTCAGAAACACTTGTTGTTGGCTGGAAACCAAGCTGATAAAGGGGATGGCACACAAAAGTTGTTAAAGGATAAAGAAGATACCATTCAGCTACTAAATAAAAAGCTGAAGATTCTAGCTAATCAATTGATACAAGCTTCAGAGCTATCAGAGCTGGAAAAGGAGAAAGAGAGCTTGAATGGTAAGCTTGCAGACTACCAGGCCAAGATATTGAAATTCATAGAGAAAGAGAAGCAATTGTAGAAGGATATGATCCTCATAGTGGAGAGTGAAAAGGCCCTCAAGGCCAAAGCAGGTGATCTGGAGAAAAGGTTATAGGAGAAGGAAAGGGAATTACAAGAGAAGCAAAAAGAACTTGAGAAGGTAGCCATTCCTCCCATCACTGAACCAGGTGAGTTCTCCATCGTTGAATCCCTGACACAGGTAATTTGAAGGAGTTGGAGCAGATAGGATTGAAGCACTGGAATAAGAACCTGGAGGGCTTGGAAGTGGAAAGAGAACGTGAAAGAAAGAGCTCGGAAGCAAAGTGTGTAGAACTATAGAGTAAGAATGAGAAGCTGGTACATGAGCTCACAGGGAAATCATTAGTCCAGGGGGGAAATCACATAATATGGGATGCCCTCATATCAGAGGCCACCAAGTCGAGACCCTACCTAGATTACATTCTGGACAAAGAGAGGGTCATATAGGCAACCAAACAAAGTGTTACAATAGTCAAAGAGAAGCAAAATAAGAAGCCTGTTGACTATGCTAAAAATTCCATAGAGTTTCTAAATGGGCTAACAGAAGAGGAGATCAGAAAGGATGGCATAAGGGACATAATTTCTGTCATCACTTGGGCTAGGAAGGTGGTAAATTAGTACCATCATTTAGAAACTATCGAGGCCAAGATTGGTATCATGGCACATGAGATCAAAGTGTCTATCAAAATGTTTGTCCCTTTGGTAAAATTGGGGCTACCATTCTTCTGGCAGGAAAAGGGTGGCATGTTGTCACAGCAAGAATACTATGACCAGTTGGTTCGATGTAGGTCGTACCACTCCAAATTTGTAGGCATACAACATTCTCTGTTAGGAAAGGCAATTGTTGTTAAGCTGGTTGATGATTTCGAGATAGTGTTCACTTTCAGGGCCACGTGTGCACGGCTATCAGATTTTTCATACAAGGATCACGTGGAAATGCAGGTGTTGTTGAAGGAAATGTCCACTCTGGAATTACCTATCATAGATCAAGGAAAGCGATCAAGAAGTTTGGAATGAACAAGTAGGTTTGACATGCTCAAGAATGATAGACATTAGGGGACAGTTGGTAAAGGAAAATATTTACAATGAAGAGGGGCTACTCCACCTCTACGATAAAGGAACAAGTCGGGCTGAGTCAACATAAAACTATTGGAGGTGCCTTGAACCATCATTTTCATTCAAACGAGCCTAAGTCCCAGACGTCGCATTACTATTTTAATCAAGCCTGCGCGTTATTCCATATTTCTCGATTCATGTTCAAATCATGGAGAATGTGCTACGTTAAAGTTGTTAGGATTTATAATGATGATTCAGGATTGATTCCCAATTTTTTTAACTAAATTTGGCTCTGTTTCGAGGTTGGTCCTCGTATCCCATGACAATATAAATGTAGCCTCTACGGAGGAATAAGGGTTGGAACTTTCATTCAGAAGCCTTCTGTGCTTGGGTTTTTGTAGCTCTATCATTTCTTGGAAGCATTAATGAAAAGTATTTTCTGAGTTTTCTGAGATTCATCAAGTTGTTCCATGTTCAGTTGTGTTTTCCTGTATTTCACATTTCCATGTATGTGCATTGCTGCCAATACATTTCTATATTGTATGTAAGGAATTCATTCTGGTTAGATCTCCTTATATCAAAAATTGTATTTGTTATGTGTGTATGGTGACTGAGATATAATTCATCCTTAGATAGATGCTATGTTTTAGTTATTAGCCTCTATTGTTGTTTCTTCTAAAGGTGTTCCAAGAGATTCGTCCATTGACATGTGCCTCTTGTTTTACTGGGATTTCTCCATTTCAATCGGTCATTACATCAAGTTATTAGACTGAATATAACAACCACATTTCCTTAGATTACATAAGAGAATCAACACTCATTACTACTATAATCCCCTTGAAGATTTTTAGGCTGTGACTCCATTGCCCAATGGCACTTCTTGTTTGTCTGTTTTACCATCTTTAAAATTACAAATATCATGTTCTTTTCAGATATCTAGCCTTCTGATCACTTGCTTAAAGCCATATGTATATGTGAATGAGTTTGTGACATAGAGAGAGCCCTCTCTAACTATATAGGTTAGAATACAGTCTAAAGGTTGGTTTGAAATGGTTACCCCAGTGATCTCCTATCGCAACCATACGAAAATAATTAGGTAATAACACCTTGGCGCCGTTGCTTGGGAATAATCACTATTATCTCCTTGGGAAAATGACATTGTCATATTTCTACGTCTTGGTTCAACAGCCGATCATAGAGATACACTTGGTTGTATATGCTTTGACGACTCCACTCAAAATGTTTTGGAAGGTGACTCCACTAGAAATAATAGCGGCCAGAAGGACCAATACAAGGAGAAATCGTGATGCTGAGTCATTTCAAGAAATTTTTGATCTAGAGAGCCTGATTCAGAAATACAATAAGCTACATAGGTTAGACAAAACCTTTTCTTTACCTGCTGAAAGTGTTGTTTCCATTGATGATATATCTGCGCATTGTGGTGAGGAACTGGAGCTAGTTCTCCCTAGAACTAAGTCTGAGTCCAGTGTATCTAAAGTAATCTTGGACCCCTCTACGTTTGAATTCTCCCATACATCCTGGTCACCTGATATCTCAGTGTCTCTGGGTGGGAATCTTCAATCCTTGTCTAACCGAGAGTGCCCTATACTTACCTCTGAATTATCCCTGTTAAATTCCATTTCCACAAGACAGTCTGCTGCCACATATATTTCTCCCACAATTTCCAAGATAAATCAACCTTCATATTCCAGCCTCACAACTCCTCACATCCCTACAGTTCCTGACATCACAACAGTCTCCATTGCACCGACCACAATCCCTCTTGGAAACCTCGATGTAATCCCAAGAATGGAAAATAGATTTGTTCCTATTCTCCTTCATGCTGCTCTTCGTGACCTCCCTCTGGGATACTCCCAAAGGCTCAAACATTTCAATGGGGAAAGGGGGTATTCGACTGAGGAACACTTGGGATGGTTCTTAAATTGGGTAGACTTGGAGGAGGTAAACCATGATGAAGTTAAAGTCAGACTATTTTCCCAAAGTCTTGCTAGAGAAGAAAGAAAATTGGTACAAAAACCTCCCAGACAACTCTATTATGATCTATCTAGCCTTTGAAGATTCTTTCAAGGACAAATGGGTAGACAAGAAGAACCCTAAGCAATATATGTCCCAATACCATTCTCTGAGGAGGAGGGAGAGTGAATCTATCCAATATTTTTTTGACAGATTTATGAAAACATATAATGCCATCCTTGCCCAGTTCAAACCTACCCCTGGTTCTGCCCAACTCCAATATGTTGAAGCCTTTGACAATGAGTTTACCTTGTGGCTAAGTGAAAGGAGATCAACCTCCTTAGCAGATATGATGAAAGATGCCATAGAGGTAGAGGAAAACCTGTCTACTACTAGAAAAAAGAAAAGGGATGAGGGTGAATGGAGAAGAGATGAAGGAGAAAGATGAGATAGAAGAAACGATAAAGAACTTGAATAGCCCTCTACCTCTAACTCACAAGAGGCAAGAATGGACGTGATGATGAAAACCATGGAGAGGTTGATGGAAAGGCTCACTGTGGATAACATACCACCTCCCAGGTAAAACCAAGAGCAGAAAAATAGGAACCAAAATGTGAGAAGACCACAAATCCTCCAAAAAAGACAGAAAGATCAACGTAATCCTCCTGATCCACCTATCGGCCTCCCATTTCAGGAAAATTATGTGGAGCAAGAATATGAAAATCAAGCTAAGGGAGAAATCCATTAGCTGGATACCGACTCATGCTCTACCTTTTAAACCAAATAAGAGCACGATAATGCCTTCCAAGAGGTGGGGTAGATTCTCACTAAGGAAACATAGGAGTTTAGGAAAGGATATCAGCTGGTTGTCATGGATTTGCAAAGGAATATCAGCTTGAGAAGCAGATATGTCCCTGTCATGAGAAATAAAGATGCAGGAAATAAGGCCTCTACAAGTAAGCCCAAAAATGACACACTCGCTAAGGATGGCTCCAAAAATGTGACAGAGCCCAATGGGAAAGAAATGAAAGAAGATAATCCACAAAGCTTTGATTAGGGACAAAATTCTTTCAGCATAGAGGCCAAAATTGCTAAGATCAAAATATTTGTCCCTCTTACTGAACTATTGAAAAACTCTGAATATCATTCCAAAATTTCCACAGTATTGAAGCTCCCAGGGTAAATCTATGAAATATCAGATTCCCTAAACCTTCAAGATGATAATCCTACCCTTATGTTCGGACCCCATGTAGATGAGACTTCTGATGAAGATGTACCCCCTTTATATGTCAGTCTGAACATCCATAATTCCGTCCTACACAATGCCATGCTTGATTCAGGAGCCTCGCACAATTTGATGCCCAGGAGAATCATGATTGGACTGGGGTTGGAAGTGACTAGACCATACAAAGATATTTTTTCTTTTGATTCTAATAAAGTCAAGTGCCTGGGATTGATCAAATATTTGGTCATTTCTTTATCCCATATCCCTACCAAAACCCTTGGCATGGATGCAGTTGTGGATGACATCCCTCCGAAGTTTGGAATGTTGTTGTCAAGATCATGGGAAACCAAACTCAAAGGTGGTCTTCAAATGGACATGTCCTATGCCACCATACCTGTCTTTGGGGTACAGAGAAGGATTTTCAGAGAGAAAAAGTTGGCATACATGGTAACCATCACTGATATGCCACACAACCACCCCATATATTCGCTGGACACTAAGATGGGATCTGTTATTTTCTTCTTAGAAGGATGCAAAGACAATTTCAGTTCAGAGAACGTTTCCTTTGTGCCTACTCAGGAAGAGCTAGAGGAAGTGTGGAATGCAATTTTTGATGGGGCAACATGTAGAGAAGGGGTAGGAACTGGAGTTTGGGTGAAACCCCTAGGAGGGAGAGCTTTAAATTACTCTTACAAAATTGCCTTTGATTGCAAAAATAATGAGGTAGAGTAGGAGGCTATGATGTTAGCAATTCAGATCTTGAAGGTGTTCCAAGTCAGGAGGGTGATGATACATGGGGACTCATAGCTGGTAATTAAACAAATGCAAGGTGAGTATCAGGCCAGACATCTTAGGATGAGAAGCTACATAAATGTTGTTCAGGACTTGATAGAATGTTTTGAAGAATGCAATTTTAATTTGATCCCCATATTACAAAATTGTATAGCTGATTCTCTAGCCACTTCTGCTATTGTTTTCAAGGTCCCCATACACCCTAGTGGAAAATACGAAGTCGAAGTTAGGCACAGACACTCTGTCCCAAATAATGTTAAGAGTTGGCAAGTCTTTGAAGATGACAAGCAAATCCAGAAGTTCCCCACTCTCACTGGGGAGTTTGATTGATTGACTATTGATGAAGAAAATGGGCTTCTAGAGGAGGTTGCTCCCACTCAAGAACCTTTACAAAGCTAGATTGTTGCTCCCAAATAAATGCCATGAGATGAGGGTGTTATTCCTGTTGAATATGATGATTCTGGTGAAACTAAGGAAGCTTGGGAGCCATAGTTGCAGGAAGATGAAGGACAACAAACATATCTAAACAATGTCTATGGCAAGGAAATCATCTAGCTCAAAGGCAAATCTATCCCTAGAGGCTTAGTCCCTTTAGAAAAACTCTTTGATCCAAATGATGTTTCTAAACAACCTCAACTGGTCCCAAGTTGTCAAGATGTGGAAGATGTTAATATTTGGATAGAATATCATCCCAAGGTCATAAAAATATCAAGAACCTTCTCACCTGAGGCAAAGAATAAATACATCTCACTGATGAAAGAATACTCAGATGTCTTTGCTTGGAGCTATAGTGACCTTAAGGCTTATGATACGAGTACAATTCAACACACTATACCAATAAAGAAGGACGAGATACCTTTCAAGAAAAGATGAGAAGGGTGAACCCCAAGCTGCTGCTCATGGTGGAAAAGGAGATCAAGAAGGTATTTGAGGCCAAAATGATTGTGGCCCCCAGATTCTCACGCTGGATGGAAAATCTGGTCCCGGTTGGGAAGAAGAATGGGGAGATAAGGATATGCATTGACTTCAGGAACTTGAACAAAGTTTCTTTGAAGGATCATTACCCCATACCTAAAATGGATTATATATTTCATAGGGTAGTGGGTTCCCAAAGGATCTCCACCTTGGATGGATTTTCAGGCTATAATCAGATCGTGGTGCACCTAGAAGACCAAGAGAAGACAACTTTCACCACACCTTGGGGCACTTTCATGTATGCAAAATGCCTTTCAAGCTCATGAATGCAGGGGAAACCTTCCAACGGTCCATGGACATAGATTTCGCGGATGAAAAGGATAAGATCTTAGTCATCTATTTAGATGACATCACTGTATTTTCATAGTCCGATGAGGAGCACCTTGCACACATGTTGATAATGTTCAGAAAGTGCAGAAAATTCAACATCTCTCTAAACCCAAAGAAGTCATTCTTTTCCATGAAGGAAGGGAAGCTGTCGGGGCACATAATTTCCCATCAAGGCATTAAGATAGATCCAAAGAGGCTTGAGGTTGTAGCCATGGAAAAACCCTGGCTACGTGCAGAAGCACCTACCTTCCGTCTATAGGACGAAAGGATAGAGTCTTTGGTTAATGAAGTACCTGCAATGAAAGGTTAGATGCAAACCATGGGTAACTTGCAATAAACCATTAGAAAATAAAGAAAATACGAAGCATCTACAGACTATAAAACAAATAAACAAAGATGAATCATTATGCCTTCCTATTTGGTTTGAAAGGGGGCCACCATGCCCAAAATCAGAAGATGCCTTTCCACAGGCTAGGAATGGGTGGAGCTTTGGCTCAACACACCAAGGGAATAAGCAAATGGAGGAATGGAGTTGTGGGAGATGAATAGCTTGAGAGTGAAAGGTCTCTTAAGGTACTCATATGGGCATTATAAGGACATGGAAGAAGAATGATCGTGTTGAGAGTGACCCCCACCCTCTTATTTATAGCTTTTTCCTCTTATTTTAGGGTTTTAATCCCTTTTCACCTCTTTCTTAGCTCCCTTTGGGGTTTTTAGGCCCTTTTAGGGGTTTTAGCCCATTTTTAGGGCTTTAGCCCCTTTGTGAGCTATTTTAGCTCTTTTTATGGGTTTTTAAGCCCTTTTTGATATTTTTTGAGCCTTTGAGGGGAAATCATAGGTTAAACAAGGATGTGAGGGTTAATAAGGGTTAGGAAATGGAGGTCTTCATGTGGTGTAGGCCATATGGAGTAGGTTGGGTGATTTTTTGGGTTAACAGAGGCAATTCATAAAATTAGGCTCCCCTGGAATAAGGTTGAGGTTCAATCCTTTCCGGGGAAGGTAAATTTTATGAGAAGATTCATTGTTGCCTTCGCTAAAATAGTAAGATACATAACCAACATGTTGGGAAAGGACAAAGAGATCAAGTGGAAAATTGAAGCAAAATAGTCCTTGGAAGATATCAAGAAGGCTATCTATGAAGCACATGTACTTGCAAGCCCTGATTTCTATAAAGATTTACTCATATTTTCATTTGTGTCAGAGCACACAGTGGAAGGGGTATTGCTACAGAAGAATCATGAGGGACATGAGAATCCCATTGATTTTTACAGCAAAAACTTGAGAGATTCTCCTATGAAATACAACATCCTAGATAAGCATGCTTATGCTCTAGTGCAGGCCTTAAAGGAGTTCCGAGCGTACATCCTGCATTCTCACATTATTGCCCATGTTCCCACTAGTGTTGTGAAGGATATCCTAACCCAACCAGATATTGAGGGTAGAAGGGGAAAATGGATAACAATCCTTCTTGAATATGACTTGGAGATCAATCCCACAAAACTAATTAAAGGCCAGGGACTAGCCAAGCTCATGGCACAATCTAACTACGATGCTCTTAGCCTACACATGATTGCTAAATTTTCAGCAAAACAACAAAATAATAAGGGATAGCCAAATCCCCCAGTAGCTGAGCATTTCCTTTCATCCCCATGGTACACTGACATCATCTTCGTGCTACAGGATTCCATGGAATTGGGTAGAGGCCACAATTTTCAATGACCCATATTACTTTGGCCTCAGATCCACGACAGAGATGGATCCCGCCGGTCCAACTTGCATGCTGCGATCAACTTTTTGAAATCAAGGAAATTCGGTAGGGGTCATAGGTTTCAATGAATTATATCTACCCCCTATCACGATCTACAATGGGGGTCAATTCCGATCCCGCAACATGCATGTGGATAACCTTTCCCTCATTGTTATAGCTCAAAATGACACTTCTCTACCTGTGACCACTTTCCAATGATTCCGTCGCATGTCGACACTTCCATGACGACACTTCATGAAAGTCACTCAAAAAACACCTAAATTGGAGGACCTATATCTTGAGTTCTGTAACTCCATTTGAACTCATATCTACACCGTTGGAAAGATATTTATATTAGCTAAAACTTTCTAGAAGACACCAAAGTATGAAAATGCACAGAAATATCCTAAAAATGAGTTTTTTTTGTCTATATGCGACTTGCCTTAAGGCAAACCCGCGTATGATACGCGAGTTGCTCTCTCTAGTACCCGCGTATGCTATGTATACGCGACTTTTTGTACTAGAAACCCACGTATACTTTTCGTGTACGTGACTATCCAGTTATGCAACCCGCGTATGCCTTTTAAAAATGTCAAAAAACACGCCTTTTGAATTTCGGGTAGTTTGGGTAGTTATGCAACTGACTCCTTCAGTTGTAACTACTTTGTCTTCGCCCCTAACTCTTCCTTAAGCATATAAATAGAGGTAGGGAGGTCCATGAGAGGAGACTTGAATATTTGCATTGTTATGCTGGAGGATTTGGAGCTCTCTTTTCCCACACCTTTGCCCTGGCAGTCATCCCCTTGTGTTGCAGAGCTTGGAGGCTGAGTTCTTTGGAGAAGAGAAGCTACAGAACCAGATCAAGGTTTCGTGAGGTGCCAAACTTGAAGAGAAGGTATACCTGTACTTGTTTTCAAGATTAATAAAGATGTGATGTCCTTCTTCTTCCCCAAATCATTGTTCAATGTGTGATTGAATTTCTTTTTATGATCATATGATAATGTTAGTCAGTTTATTATCTCATGTTTATTTGATTATCATTGCTCTATATGTGGTCATATTGGTTTGAGGAAGGTATAATTTGTTTTGCAGGTCTCTTGGAGTAAGAGGAGCAAGAAGAGGATTGAAGAGAAAGCTTGGACCAGCCTTCAGTTAATCAGGTATGGACCATTCTAATCTCTGAACTTGCTTATATATGCTTGCTGAACATTGTGCATCTCTCTTTCAACCCCAGTATGTTGATGGCCTCTTAAACCCTAGCCATAGGACACTTTCCTTTACAACAGAACTGGCGACTCTACTGGGGATCTCTTGTTTGTTTGGGGTTTCTCTTTCTTTCTTTCAATCTTTTGCATTGTTTCAAGTCCTTCTTGCCACTTAGGAACACTTTATAAGTCTGATAGAACACCTTCCATGCCTTCTAAGGCATTGTTTGACCTTTTTGGGATTTTTTCACCCATACGCGACTTGCATGACTGAACAGTCGCGTGTCTGGTTTGGTACACGCAACTGTGTATACTGTCAACCCGCGTATGATACGCGACTTGTTAGCTATACAACCCACGTGTTCTTACATACGTGACTTGCTGTATTAGCAACCCGCATATGACACGCGACCTGTCAGTAGTACAACCCGCGTATGCCCTTAAAACAGTGTTTTTTTCCTCATTGTTGTTTTTTCTACTGTTGTGGGCTATTTGGTAGGTCTTTTGGTGTCCTTTGCAAGTGCATGACTCTAGGGAGTTAGTGTCATCCCTTTTTGGTTGTTCTTTATCTATGTGGTAAGCCTTTTATAGCATTAGGGTTTGCTCTTTGCTCTTTCCCCCACCCCCTTTGCTTGGTATGATTTTTGGCTTATGTTTCTAGTCAACCTCTGTTAGTGATCTTTGTGAGTTCAGAAGCTTGTTGGTGTTGGTCTCCTTCTTCTTTTGCTGGATAACTTCACCGTGCGAAAGTAGTTGACTTGTCTCTTATACAAGCCTTCCTTCCAAGTAGGGTTTATACCGATTTTAGTTCATTTTAGTGTTTGTTTGGTGGTTATATAGCAAAGTTCCTTTTGCTTTGTTCTTGTTATCTGCATGCTTTTAGCTTGTAGGTAGTTTTTATTTTGCATTTATAAAAGAAACTTAAAAAGAATGTATACTTGTT